>BLKR01011146.1:0-37971 GCA_011170035.1 Teleogryllus occipitalis
GATTTTCCAAAATAAATTCCTCCGAACCATCACTAAAGCCCGATGGATTGTACCTAACTTCCAGTTACATATCGAGCTCGGCATCACTCCTATCTCCGTCCATTTCTCCCTCCTATCCTCTTGCTTCTATCCCAAAATTCCCAAGATTCCCTGAGCCCTACATTTAAAAATCGGAAAACAAAATCCTTACCACAATAGACTAAAGCGGAAACTACCGCGACAGTACTTGGATCCTCCCTGATCATCATGTACTCGATGTGGCTCCTCACATTTAATTCACGTTTACTCAATGTATTCATGACTATAATTTTTCTTAAACAATGCTAACGTAATTCAATGTACACTCACTGTATCGTACTCGGATGCTGAGGGCCTTCGGGCCAATCAGAAATAAATGAAAAAAAAATTCCTTTGCTTAAAGGAAGAGCACGTTCAAACCTTACCCGATCCTCTTCTTTCCTTCTGCGTCGTTGATTTGATTGATTTGGTGTTCCAGGCGCCGGCTCAACTCACTGAGTCATTAATCCCCTTTTGATGTAGTGCATGTGTGTAGTGCAAGAGCACGTTAAACCGCACCACCACGTCCTCTCTTCTTTTCCTTTACGTGGTGGTCTAGATTGAAAAAGTGATTTGCGGGCGTCAGCTACTGAAGTCATTAATCCCGTACGTGTAGTGCATGTCGTAATGTGTAGTGCAAGAGCACGTTCAAACCGGACCACGATCCTCTCTTCTTTCCTTTACGTCGTTGATTGATTGATTAGTGATTCCGGGCGCGTCAACTACTGAGGTCATTAATCCCGTACGTGTAGTGCATGTCATGTGTAGTGCAAGAGCACGTTCAAACCGCACCACGATCCTCTCTTCTTTCCTTTACGTCGTTAATTGATTGATTTGTGATTCCGGGCGCGTCAAGTACTGAGGTCATTAATCCCGTACGTGTAGTGCATGTCTTTCATCGGGAGGTAGATCTTCTCCCGCTGGGTGGAGAGAACCGACGCCGGCCGACCGTCCTACACATCGGGTAGCAGGGTTTTCCCCAAGCAGGTATCTCCGACCAGTAGGGCACCGCCCCAGGCGAGACTACTTTACGTCGTTGTACCAAATAGGCATTCACAAACGTCCGTACTCATAATTTCTAAAACCATCTCTTGACTGCGTTGAGAATGTCTTAATAGAAGAGTATCACTATCACTTCGTTATTTTAGGAAAACGTATCCCCAATTCTGCAGCAGTGCAATAGCGCAAATGTCACGTGACGATCCGGAGGAAAATTCTGGCGGCCGGCTGCTCTGATCGGTAGTGTTCCGTGGTTTCTCCGATCAACACCAGGCGAATGCCGGAACAGTACCCTAATAAACGGGCCACGGACCGCGCGCGATCTTTCCTTCCTCGTTCTTGTCCTCTCCTCTCCCCTTACACACACACTTACACTAACATGCACTACACTACCACATATTCTGGGAGATCGGTCGGGAGCTTAGAGCTTGTCCCGGCTGGGGCGGTACCCCACCTCGTGTTGATCGGAGAAACCACGCAAAACTACCGATCAGAACAACCGGCCGCTAGAATTCTCCTCCAGACAGCGACTGAATTCGACCTAGCTGACAAGCTAGTGTCGAAAATCCTGACGCCTTCAGGAGTCGAACGTAGGACCTCTCGCTCAGAGGCGCTGCAGTGGCATCAGCTGATGCACTGAGCTACCGCTCAAGGTGAGAAGTCCTTGAGAAACGCGGGCATCAGGGAAGTGTGTGGAGGGGGCGTGGCCCAAAAGGGGCGGGGGCGGGCGCGGAAGTCGCGAGCCCGGTGCGAAGCCCGTCGTTATCCTTATTGATTACACGTTTGGTTTGTTCGGCGCGGGCTTGGACGGCCGCCCGCCGCCGCCGCCACCGTCCCCGCCCCCGGCCTCGGAATTTCAGATGAGCGCATCCATATTGCATGAGCCCCCGCCCTGCGGCGCTGCTCCCCGCCTCGCCCCCCGCCACGCCCCCCGCCACGCTGCCCGCCGCCTGCATACAGTGGACGCGACGCCTTCTACTGACAAGCACTGAGATTCCGTCTGATATTAAATGACACGCGTTGCATTAACTGAAAAAGAAATTCATTAGCTTTTAGAAAATATTAATTAATATTATTCATTAACTGAAAAAGAAAATATTCGCTTAACTTATATAATACGTTTTATTTTCTTAATAATACGTATAATTTTTGTTACCGCCTGTGAAATGTTATGAATCATAATATCTGTAATGTTATAATCCATAACATATTAACTTATATAAACGTATGACTTATTAATTCCAGAACATTTTGGGTAAAAATTGGTAGTTTGTTTGGTATTCTCTAATGCCGACGTCTTAAAAACGAATTAATAATAGGCGTAAATGAACAAGTTTGCAAACAATTTTAAAGAAAGAAATTATTTTCGGTAAAAACAAAATGGGTTAACTGGGGTGTCCCTGAAAAAATATCTGCAATACCCCTTTTAAAAATAGGTAATAAAGAAAAAATTAGAAAAACGGTCTAAATATATTTTTCAGAGTGTCTAACCCTAAAACGTGTTTTCGTTCCAAATAATCCCCATTTTCCCTATTTAAACCAAAGCTTTACCATGCGTTGGTTTCCTGCAATTTCCCAGACAGTTTGCTATAATATTATTGTTCTGTTTTTAGGAATTGCTGTTATTCATTATAATTCAACGCGGAACATTTCATAGTACCACGGTCATACTCGTTTAATAAACCATTAAAATTGAGGGTGCCTAGAAGATCATGTGTTGACGAATGCCTGACTTTTTGCAGGTTACGAGGAACATAATTTCCCTTCTCAAAACTTCAAACAACTCTTTTTTAAAAAATAAAAGAAAGAAATTCGAGTAAACTAGAATTGTATCAATGTACCAACAACAATTTGTTAATTAAAATAGTGTGTCAAACCACTACAAGTTGACTATAATTGACAAATTTACGAAAAATAATGTAATAGTACCATACAATTAAACACAACAGGGTGGAGTTTCTCCCACACTAGTAGAAAATTTAAATCCTGATTGAAAAGCATTTAACATGGGAGGAAGGGGAAATCTGAGGCCCCATCTGAGGTATTCATTATTATGCTATTTGTAATTGTATTTGTAATTGTAACTGTACTTACGTATTTCTGCAATCTGCCACCGGGCATCATCTGCCCAATCGAAGAATAAATTTCTATCTATCTATTAATCTATCTATCGGTCTGTCTGTCTGTCTCTGTCTGTCTGTCTGTCTCTGTCTCTGTCTCTGTCTCTGTCTCTGTCTGTCTGTCTCTGTCTGTCTGTCTCTGTCTGTCTGTCTCTGTCTGTCTGTCTCTGTCTATCTATCCATCTATCTATTTATCTATCTATCTATCTATCTATCTATCTATCTATCTATCTATCTATCTATCTGTCTGTCTGTCTGTCTGTCTGTCTGTCTGTCTGTCTGTCTGCCTGTCTCCACTTCGTCATTTGCGGGCGGGCGAGCGCGTTAGGCCCAGTGCCCGCCGGCTGCTTACTCATCGCGGGCGCCTCTTCTCTTCGCCCAATCGGGCGCCCCGGGGTCTGGCGGGCGGGCGGGGCGGGGAGCGATGGGGCGTGGCGGGGCGACCGCCCGCCCGCCCGCCCGCCCGCCCGCCCGCCCGCCCGCCCGCCCGCCCGCCCGCCCGCCCGCCCGCCCGCCCGAGTGTTTGTGATGTTTCGGCGTTTGCGCCAGTCACATGCGGATTATTAACGACGTTGTGAGCGTGGGGACCGCGATATTGTATGTTTATTAAAGACGCTATAATGCATTTAAAAGAACTCGCTGTGGGAGGTAAAGGAGAGAAAAAAGGGTCGTTGACCCCGTCAACGTCGCAGCTGCAAAGTGATGATGGTAGATAAATCAACAGCGACCAAGTCAAAGATAGTAACAACTGGAAAGTTTTTGATCTGTCATTGGCTGCCTGGAGTTTCTTTTATGTTAATAAGGAACAATAACTGCCTATGATCAATGGACGAGGGAAATCACAAAAAAGGAAATTATTTTAGTTAATAATTTTAAGCAAAAAATAATAATTATATATTTTTTACAGTTCGCATTAAACGGAAATATTTTCCATTCAACTTTTCAAGAATAGTAACTTCCTCTGTGTTGTCATACTTGATGAGAGAACTAGTTGGGTTTTTTTTTTCATCCCAGTAATGCAAACTACAATGGCGAATGTGAGAGAGTTGGTCTTGAACACGATATAGAGAGTATTATAATAATGTTGTAAATTGTACTTTACATACAAGGTGCACGTTATTTTGTTCAGAGCTCCCTAAACGTCTTGTTAGGTAGATGTGAGTCCAAAAAGAAAATCATTAAAAGCAACAGATTGCTAGAATAATTAAATAATGTTTGAATCATAGTGAGAATAAATGCTAGATTTTTATAACCCATAATCAACCCATAATCTTTTTAACTGTGCACATGCCCAAACTATGTCATCAAATAATAGCTTTATGTGACTTTTGAAGATTTACTTTTTCTACGTACATATTCATTACTTTTCCTTCAGTAAATGGTAAATTTTACATGCTTAACTCTAAATATGTTGTTAGTCTAGAAAATTCAATTGGATATAAATCAACACATTAATCACGAATCATTTATTAGTCATATAAAAGTTACTCTTCAATACACAAATATTTCTAAGTAGTTATGAATAAATGAGATCTTTATCATGCAGGTGTTCGTGTTCTTGTCGTGGTCAGACAATCCTTGCCCATTATTCTTATTTTATCAGTTTTTAATGAATTTCCACCAATACTGTGATCCATTCCTATTTAATTTTTTAGTAATGAATTACTCTACTTTTTGAAATGCTTAATTTCTTAATTTAATTGTTTGGTTTTTTATTAATTGCAACACCTTCAAACAGTCTGAATGAAGGACATATATTTATTAGAATTTTTCATACTGGTTTTATAACATTCTCGCTTCAGCTGCGGGCCAGAGCAGTCGCTCCGCTACCAGCAGCTAGAATCGTTTAGTGTGATAGTGTATTCAACATCGCTACGAACTTCAGAAAACAGTGGTGACTTAGTGAACGAATCAGTATTTAGTGGTCGCATTTATTCACTACTAGTGCTTTAGTAGTTGAATGAACAACAATGATTTATCCAGCACAGGGCAATTGGTCAGCGATGCCCTAAATTCGATTTACAACTCGGAAGGTTCATCTGATGTGCTCCACGGCGAAGGCGAAGTGAACTCCACGGACAACATGGAATACTCCGACATCCCGTACCATCTCCAACTCAATGCAATCAACAACAATCGATTCGGGACCGGATCATCAGGCCAGCCCGAGCAACAAATGCAGTCACAACAGACTGCTGCTTCAACCCAACTGCATCAGAACAAGGTAACGTAGCAAGGAAAGCGAGCCAGCGATAACGACAGTGATAACAGAGACTTAAAACGTGCATCCATAGTCAGTCAGCCTTCGGCAGGGTCGAACTTACAAAGTCAGTACAATGTAGAAATCAAAAACAGATTCAGTTGGTTAAACGAAGAGATCCCACAGGATCTAAGTGAAGAACATAAAATCCCACCTATTTTTGTTACAAACTTTGAAAATCAAGTTACCCTTGAGAATGAAATAAAAACTAACGTCTCATGCAACTTCACCACAGAATTCAAGAATCAAAAGATTAGAATCCAATTTCAGTCAGTGACCGATTTCCGAAAAGCAGTTAAATATTTCCTGGCCACCAAAAAACAATTTCACACGTATTCGGATAAAATTAGTAAAAAATATTCAATAGTGATAAAAAATATTCATCCTTCATTCACAGAAAATGAAATCTTAGCTGAAATCAATAGCAAATTCAATTCTGCTACAAAAGTTACTCGTCTATACAAAAACAATTCTCCCATACCAGTAGTGGCAGTAGACTTTGATGGATCTCACAAAATCGAGGATGTTCTAGAAATAAAACAAATAGGTAACAACATAGTGAAACCAGAAAGAAGAAAGAAACCCAAGGGCCCCCTTCAATGTTACCGGTGTTTAGATTTTGGACACAGTAAAAACAACTGTAATCACACAATTTCGTGCGTGTTTTGTGCAGGTGACCACCTATCGGCAAACTGTAAACAACAAAAATCCCCCCCAACTTGTAAACTTTGTCTAGGGAAGCATAGGGCTGACCTCAGATCAGTAGAATGTCCATACTATCGAAAAATGTTGGAAAGTAAAAGAAATAATCCAAATGTTAGACATAGGGACAATCCTATTCCCCCGCAATTCAATATAACAGATTTTCCAATACTACCTCAAACCAACAATATACCTAATTTCGCAAAGGCGACAAATACCAACCACCAACGTAACACAACAAACTCAAACCAGCATCAACAGCAACAACATAACCAACACGCAAACAGAAACTACAACTTCAATATTGGTAATCCATTCATACAAAACATCACTCAGTTTATAACCTACCACATTATTAATTTTATAAATTCACTAATACCAACAATTATACAGAATATCCAACACTCAATTGCTGTATCATTAAACAACAATTATGGATCACCATAATGATTTAATTATACTAAATTGGAATGCCAACGGCATTATCAACAAAAAAGCCGAATTACAACACTTCCTACATGCTAACAGAATTGATATAGCATGCATCACAGAATCGCATCTCAACCCAGAATCCCCATTTTTTCTACAGGGATACAAAACCATCAAAGAAGACAGACAAAACTCGAAAGGAGGAGGGGTCATAATATTAATAAAAAACAGCATACCATATTATCAGATTACTCTACCACACACGCCCGGTCTCGAAAAAGTAGGAATAAATGTAAAATATAATAATAACAGGATATTAACAATAGTGACTGCATATAAACCTCCAAATATAAAAATCAATAGCAGCAACTTCTCCACATTATTACAACTACCAAGTCCATTCATTATTGCTGGTGATCTAAACTCCAAACATACCTCATGGGGATGTCGGTCTACGAATCCCGCTGGCAGATACTTATACAACATAAAAAGGAACCAAAATCTCAACATATTAGCACCAATTGAACCCACGTACTACCCATATGATCCAAACAAAAGTCCAGACATACTTGACATAGCAGTCACAAATATTAAAACACAATTCATATCTACAACGTATCATGAACTAGAATCAGATCATTTACCAGTAATAATATCAACTCGCGTAGAAAAACCTCCCCCTTCTCCTCCACCAACCTTAAATACATACAACATTAATTGGAAGTACTTTAAAGGAACTGTAAAAAAGTCCATACCTTCATTTCACATCCTGAATACTCCCCAAGAAATTAACCAAGCCATCACGACCGTCAACAATATAATAATCAGTACAATTAACAACAGTCACATTGAAAAAATCTTAGATACTAACAAAACTACATAAACCGCTCCCATCTAATATAATTAACTTAATCCGTATTAAAAATAAAACAAGACGACTTTGGAATTCCTTAAGAATTCCTTCTTTGAAAAAAGAACTAAATCTGTTAAATAATATTTGTAAAAAGGTTCTTAATAAATATAAACAAGAACATTACAATTTCTGTATCAATAACTTAAGTACCAAAAACAACTCACTATGGCAATTTACCAAGAAACTCTTAAAAAAAGAACAAATATTCCCCCATTAGCAACTAGTGATGGTAAAAAATACTCCCCAAGGGAAAAGGCTGAAGTACTAGCCTCCCACTTTGTAGACACATTTACCCCCAACAATTCCCCTAAAGATCGCAAACACGATGAAATTCTGAAAATGTTCAATGCTCCCCTATATAATGTTCCCCACCCAATACAATTCATATCCCCTAATGAAATAAGAAAAATAATAAAGGATATGCCAAATAAAAAAGCACCAGGCCACGATCGGATCAATACAATCATTTTAAAAAATCTACCGGAAAACGCCATTGCCTTTCTAAATAATATTTACAATTCTGTTTTGAGAACAGGGTATTTTCCTCAAATATGGAAACACTCGGCTATTCACCCAATAGCTAAACCAAACAAGAATCACTCAAAAGCAGAAAATTACAGACCTATCAGCCTGCTACCTATAATGTCAAAAATCTTAGAGAAATTAATACTCATCAGACTGAACAAATATATCAAGAAAACAAACAGTATACCTCAGCATCAGTTCGGCTTCAAATCACAATACTCTACCACCCACCAACTACTAAGGCTTACGGAACACATTCACACTGCATTCCAAAAGGGTCAACATACCATAGCTGCTTTTGTAGACATCTCGCAAGCATTTGATAGAATATGGCATCCAGCTCTCTATTTTAAATTAATTTCAATAGGTACACCCAAATATCTATTATTTGTTATCCTTAGCTATATTACAAACAGAACTTTTTCAGTGTCAGTTGAAGGCCACTGCTCTAATCCAAGGAAAATTGCTGCTGGGGTTCCCCAAGGTTCACCACTTTCCCCATTGTTGTTTAATATATACACCGCAGATATTCCCATTTCAGCACAAATAAACACTGCTCAATTTGCCGATGACACTGCACTCTACATCTCAGGGAACTCTTTAACAACTCTTCAATCCCAGCTTCAAAATCATTTAAATTTACTTACAAATTGGGCTAATATCTGGAAAATAAAGTTGAACCCAACAAAATCTGTATCAAAAATATTCACACTAAAACCATTCACACACCCTCTTCCACTTTCCATAAATAACGACACCATTAATTGGACACCAACAAATAAAACAATAAAATATTTGGGCTTAAACTTCGATACTCGACTCAACTGGAAGCAACATATAGAGGCAAAAACTCAGCAGGCCAAAACTAAACTAATTCAACTACGACCCTTACTGAATCAACACAGCCACCTCTCCACATCTAATGCACTATTACTCTACAAATCAATAATCCGGCCGACTCTATGCTTGCCCCATCTGGACCAACGCTGCCAATACAAACCTAAACAAAATGCAAGTGATCCAAAACAAAATATTAAGATTAATCACAAAAGCACCTTGGTTCATCAGTAACAACCAACTACATAATGATCTGAATATAAACACAATAAAAAAATCAAATAGCCTATCTTGCACACAACTTCTACACAAACCTTCCCCAAATACAAGCATCATCCTTCTATAAACTGGGTAAAAACCCCAATTATCCAACAAGAATTAAAAACAGATATCCACTTCACTCATTCTATAAAATGTTCGCAAACCTCGAATAATACTAATCTGAGGTGCTTCCTGCTTCCTCTCCCGCTATATATTTTTTTAAATAATTGTAATGTGTATAATTTTAAGTTAGTTTAAGTTAGGATAAGATAGATTAAGTCCATCAAACATTTGCATAGTTAATTTGTAAACTGAACAATGTAATGTCAAACAATATAAAAATAAAAATAATAATAAAAAAACTGGTTTTATAACAATTCAATTGTATGTAGAATTGTTTAAGCGTACAAGAATTAGTGCACTTAATCAATTGAAATTGATTTGGTACTGTTTGATGAGGTGGTATCCTCTTCACGTTGCTCGAATATATTTTAGGATATAATTGTTTCACAGTACTTCAAAACTTTACTTCTATTTTTCAATAGTACTCAAGTTCAATTCACAAAGCTAGGAGAATGAATTACAAATATATTCCGTGCTTCGCAACGCACCGCAGAAATTCGAGTCGAGGCTGCATTTTCCGAAAAGAAATTACCACCACGTGTGTACAGTGACCTGCAAAAGCAAATGCGGGTTATCGCTCTCCTCATGCGAAACACTTAGCCTGTCAGACAAGCCAGCGTCACCACCACCTCCCTCTCCTCTGCGCCGTTCAGTCTCCAACGCCTGACCCCCTCCCCTTCCCTGCTTTATCCCCCCCCTGCGTTAACCTTTTCATTTCCGCTTCCGCCGCTCACACCCCCGTCGCTAGCCCCCCCCCCCCCCGCCCGCACGCCCCCACAACTACTCTCAGCGCACTTGCCCTAAATGGGTCAAACAGCTTTTATCCAGAAAGAAAGTATTTCTATATGAGAGACTCTGTGAGCGTAGAAATGGAGCAGTAAAATAAAAGCTTAATAATAATAATAGTAATAATAATAATAATAATAATAATAATAATAATAATAATAATAATTGCATGGTATGCGAGAAAGAAAAAGTATTATTATTTTTTATATTATTATTATTATTATTATTATTATTATTATTATTATTGTTGTTATTTTTGTTATAAAGAAAGCATGTTAGGGTGAATGAAGCGATAAATGAGTAAACAATATACAATTTGATTCATTAACTCATATATGTAAAAGAAAGTGGTGAAATGGTATTTTTTTTAACATTTATAGAAACAAATATGACATGCGGACATTCTGTGACCTTGAATAAGTTTCAGTAAAAGGAACTCGAATAGCATCTTATTTTGCTCACTGTTGCTGTTTGACAACCTAGATCGGGTTTGCCCTTCGTGTTCTTCCTTGGTTATCAAGACCTTGATGAAGACGGGCTGTAAATAGTAGACATAATTTATAGTAAAATAAATAGTAGTTGATTCATTCGTTCTCTTTTTTCGAGAAAAATGAGAATAAAATTAAATGTGCAATGAAAGAAAAGCACTGAATAAAAATCCTACTTATTTACGTGTATTGAATTATTTACTTTGAATCCAAAAAAACCTTATTGATTCTAAAGTGCGGGTTCGTGTAAATGTATTGTTTAGTCCTCCCCCAACATTCGCTGCACTTCTGGCAATGTAATTGACCTTACTTTATGAACTCTTAGCGTTACCAACTAATTTTGATTTTCTTAATCGCCGTCAGTGTCATATTAATGATCTCAGTCATAAGTATACATACTACGTGGTCATTTTTATCTGAGCTGTATTTGATGAATATGGTGACAATTGCCAGAAGATTTAAATTTGATGAACACTTTCAAATGCTCTCTTACAAGTCATAGGTGTGACATTACGTATTGAGCATTTTTCGCTCGTGACTGTATCATATTTGGTAGGAAATGGTGTGGAGTTCACGACATTTGCATCATCGACGTGAAATTGAGGGTTGTTTTGTTCAAAACAAACAAACAAATACGACAAAACAACACCTCAATTTAACTTCGATGAATCCTATTTCTCGGTTTCTCAATACCTCTCACTACTCCACATCCCACTTAAGACGGCCTCTACAGACAATACTGTACGCTGTTCGATTATATTGTCGTGTTGGCCCCACTGTGACACGTCTCCGTCGTCATGGCAGTCGTCGCTGCATTGCGGCAGGTGACCCTTTTGCATAACGCCTTCGGCGCGTGGGCGTCCCGTCAACGCGAGTCAAGGCGCTCGCGGTTCTCATTGCGAACGCGCGCCCTTCAACCACGAGAACCCCATTCTTTGCGCGGTCTTCCATCTTTCTCTTCTACTTTTTGTCGCCGTCGCTTCGTCCTGAACAGTTACGCAGAATGACTAAGGTTGTGTGACTAATGCCGCATGTACGCGGTTTGCCTTCAGATTAGTATGGCGCAGTAATTAATAGCAGTTTGAGATGCAAAGTGTGGGAAGGACGTCTTGGTCGGCGGTAATGTGCTGCACCTGGGTGCTCCGGAACGGGTCTCGGAGGGTCTTTGCCTGGCGAACGGGCGACTCGGGGAAGTAGTTGCGTTCACGCCAGTGCACTGGCATCTGTTTCCTCTGGGCGAGGGTTGACCTCTCCTCCGGATATACATTCGCATAACAAGCAATGCCTCACTGAATGTGCTAAAGCCTTGCTCTCGGAAAATGCATTTCTCTTACTTTCTCGTACTCGGGGAGGTAGTTGTGTTCACGCCAGTGCACTGGCATCTGTTTCCTCTGGGCGAGGGTTGACCTCTCCTCCGGATATACATTCGCATAACAAGCAATGCCTCACTGAATGTGCTAAAGCCTTGCTCTCGGAAAATGCATTTCTCTTACTTTCTCGTACTCGGGGAGGTAGTTGTGTTCACGCCAGTGCACTGGCATCTGTTTCCTCTGGGCGAGGGTTGACCTCTCCTCCGGATATACATTCGCATAACAAGCAATGCCTCACTGAATGTGCTAAAGCCTTGCTCTCGGAAAATGCATTTCTCTTACTTTCTCGTACTCGGGGAGGTAGTTGTGTTCACGCCAGTGCACTGGCATCTGTTTCCTCTGGGCGAGGGTTGACCTCTCCTCCGGATATACATTCGCATAACAAGCAATGCCTCACTGAATGTGCTAAAGCCTTGCTCTCGGAAAATGCATTTCTCTTACTTTCTCGTACTCGGGGAGGTAGTTGTGTTCACGCCAGTGCACTGGCATCTGTTTCCTCTGGGCGAGGGTTGACCTCTCCTCCGGATATACATTCGCATAACAAGCAATGCCTCACTGAATGTGCTAAAGCCTTGCTCTCGGAAAATGCATTTCTCTTACTTTCTCGTACTCGGGGAGGTAGTTGTGTTCACGCCAGTGCACTGGCATCTGTTTCCTCTGGGCGAGGGTTGACCTCTTCTCCGGATATACATTCGCATAACAAGCAATGTCTCACTGAATGTGCTAAAGCCTTGCACTCGGAAAATACATTTCTCTTATTTACATCCATGCGTTTTATCTTATTATGTCCACTTAGTTCATACAAAAATCAAAATTAGTCTTTTTGTGTTGTACCATTCAAAGGTTGAAAAAGCGTAGTAAGGATTTATTTAAATGGAAGGAACCGTTGAAATACTTCGAACCATCTTGATTAGGTAAGTAGTGCTTCTACATATAAACAGTTCAACAAAAATTCCTGCTGTCTAAATCTTTTTCATTTGCGCTAATCATAACGGAAACGGAGATTTATTTTTAAATCAAAAATATAAAAAACATTTTATTTTTGTGGATTAATTTACAAATTTGGTTAAAAATTTACATAAATGATTGATAAAGGACATTTATTGCGAATATAATGCATTTGCTTTATTTTGCAATCGAACTTATTCATCTCATTTGTTGATGATCTCTAATGATTTTATTCATAATAGTAGGAAAGATTTCTTTTTAATTTTGACCTTTTTTATTTTAATCAATTATTAACTTATCAATTACTATTGTGGATTATTTTACAGTTTATTAGTTTTTTTGATACACATTTTTGGGACCATTTCGTGTTTATTAAGAAAATATTTTTAGTTATTTCCTGAATAAAGTACAATAATTTAATTTCTTTAAAACAAATGTTTTTATTTTAATTAGTGGCTATTTCAAGACGTTAAAACCTAAAACAGGTTCATCGTATCACCACATACTTTACTATCATGTATAGGTGGCAATTTCCAAATGCTAAAAGTACAATACAGAAACGTTTTTCGTGTATATGTTCCCAAGAGATCCCTTACAGTCCTTTATCTTTTCACGTTATGTGTAAACAACTGATAGGGCGTCGACCACTCAGATAGGCCGTAATTTTATTACTGTGAGTGGTGTTTTTGGTATCCTGAAAGCTCGGGTGAGTGTGTGAACCTTTGATAAACGGTACTCTACCGACAAAAGGAAACTATTTCAGAAAAAAAAGAACAGGAAAATAACATGTTTTGCTATGTTTTCTTCCTTAACCCTTTATCACTCAAATTCTACCGCGAACCTGATTGCTGACAGGTGTTTGGAAAGTTGCTCCAAATATATGCTATCTGGAACATATCGATCGGCAATTCACCACCCACAGAACAGACGCAACAGAAGAAACAGCAAATCTAAATTGCGTGCCACTTTCGAAATGTTGTGTCTTCCAGAGAAATGTATGAAATACTAAAAGTTTATAATACTATTAGGGATTTTTCGCATTTTCTTGAGATGATTAAATCTTGATTCACATATCTTGATAAATTAAGTTTTATCAGATCGAATGCAAAATTGTTGGCAATGGTTGGTGTTGCAAAATGCTTGGCAGTGCTTTCCTGATTGCACAATGCAAAATTTGGAAACGTGATATCCTAAGGTCAAGAATTGATATGTTACCGTTCTCACCTACTTCGTCGTTAAGTAGTATAGTGGAGCGTAAAGTGGCTATTTTTCGTCATAAATGTTGGGCCCTGATGTTGAAAGAAAGAAAGAAAGAAAAAGAAAGAAAGTGGCGGGACGCAGGCCATGAGGCCTGCTCTTCCGTCTGACCACGCAAATTTCGTTACACCCCTTTCACCTACGAGGGAAGAAAGAAGGTATTACTTGGGCGACGAAACAGGCAATTTGAATTTAGCTCAAAGGCTTCATTTAGGCTTGAGGATCTTTTACATGCAGTAAAACTACTAACACGGGACAGCCGGCTTTACTTCCCCTCCAAAGGAAGACGTACGAAGGATTTTTTCGACCATAAATATCCACGGCTTCGATCGGGTTTGAATCCGCGAACTTAGGTATAACAGCCCGAGACGCTAACCGTTATACCATCGCCGCCGCGTGAACCCTGAAGAGTGTGAATCCCGACGGCGCGCCGGCAGGATTTTCGACACTGGCTTGTCAGTTAGGTCCAATTCTGTCGCTGTCTGTGAGAGAATTCTAGCGACCGGCTGCTCTGATCGGTAGTTTTCCGTGGTTTCTCCGATCAACACCAGGCGAATGCCGGAGCACTACCCTAACAAACGGGCCACGGAACACGCGCGATCTTTCCTTCCTCGTCCTTGTTCTATCCTCATCCTTTATACACACACTAACATGCACTACACTCATACACACACACACACACACTACCACACATGCCGGGAGACCGGTCGGGGACTTAGAACGTGTCTCGGCTGTAGCGGTGCCCCGCTGGTGGGAGATACCTGGTTGAGAAAAACCACGCTAGTCGACGGTAAGTCGAAGCCGGATCTGGCCATTCAGCGGGGGAAGACCACCGCCACCTCCCGAGCAAAAACACAAAACACGCTCTACACTTATGGGACTAATGTCCACAGTAGTTGACGCGCCCGGAATCACAATCATTCATTAAATCAATCAATCAATGGAAAGAGTGGTTAAATATTGTTCCTAGATCTGTGAAATAATTGAATAACCTCCATCTGTCCGCCGGTTTGCCCATTGGTCCGTCTCTCAAGGTTAGACACTCCGTACAATTTTTCGAAAATGTGAGTACTTTTACGTAATTTTGACTGTAATATAAGTAATGGATTTTTTTAAACGCCTCCGATTTTTACTTTCTTGCTACGAGTAGAGAGAAAGATATGTAATGCTGTGCGAAACAAAACTGCTAATTTTCGGCAGAAAACTCTAATTACAGGCTCCTGGTGACGAAAATGTGGATAAATCCAGTTGCTAAATTTAGAAAAACAAAATCCTCAATGGATCCTTGATACTGAGAAATCGAATGACGGAAAAACTTCTGTCCATCCGTCTGTCCGTCGGTGAACAATGTTAGCAGCTAAACTGTTCAACCCATTGTCTCCAAAATTATTATACCCCATTCGATCAGGCTGATGTCGCGGTCCTTTCAATTTGAAACATATTTTAATTTTGGTGAGTACTTTAGATGAAGACCTAGGGACAGTTTCAAAATGTTAAAATAATGGCTCCATCGTTTTTGGTTTCATTTTGTTGTAGGATAACATGAAGGACGTTTGAGAGAATGATGCAGGTTTCTTGTTCGTTAAAAACCCAGATTTTTTTTAAATTGCAAAAGTTCAAAATTTTTTCGGGGTCTTCCTATAACAAAAATATTAAAGATAGAGATTTTGCCTTAACGAAATCTGTTCCTTAACAATAGATTTTGATATAAAGTAATGTACAATTTTTCGAAAATTTAAGTACTTTTCGCCTAATTATGCGTGAAAATATTGGCTAGACAATACGTGCTATTTTATCACTATTAGTTTCTTCTCGAATATAGCAAAGTACTCACAGGTCCCAACTTTCTGTATTTTCGAAAATTGCAAAAAATAAAAATTGCAAAACTACAATATTGATTACATCAAAATATTTTCTCAAAAAACTGTTCCATTTTTTATTTTAATTTTTTTATCGAACAGAGCAATGCACAAGAACAGATCAATACAAATGGCGCGGATTGCATTTGCGTTCAATACATTGAATTTTCGAAAATTGCAATAGTTACAAACAATTCTATAAAGTGTTTGCTGTCACAATACCACTTGTTTCTACCTTATTGTTTACAGTTCAGATCCGTACATTATATGAGAATCTTTCAAATAGGAGGCTAAATGGTATATTGGTATTTAATGGCTGAAGTTTGTTTGCTGTTGAATCAAAGTTTGAACTTCAGCCTTTGTTCTTACAGCGTTGTGGAAGTACCATACATCTATCGTCAAAATAAATTATATATTGTGATTCTTTTAACTTAGGCTTCTTAACTAAACTATGAACATATACATACGAGCAAATGATACACACATACTTATGCTATGAGTCGTAAAAGTTGAAAATTTAGTCACACGTATTAAAAGTGTCCTTGTAAAACCAATTCTCAAACTATCACTTGTCATCGGTGAAATTATGAGCAAATTAGAAAAAATATTTGAGGATTCTTTTCATCATCGTTAATTAAACATTAGGGCAATATACTTGTAGTAAAAAGTACCAAGATACTTTGACATCATCTCTCGCACTCATATTAATCAATAATGTAAAGCAATCAGTAAATCAATATGGGGCCGCGATTTGCTGTCATGAGATTGACAGTCGAATATATTTTCTCGTTCGTAATTCTCTTTCAAATTTTCCGCCAGTGAGATTTGTTTTCGTATGTTGGCAACATCTGGTGGCGGACCTGCATCCACTTGGCGCCTTCGAAGCATATTGAGTAACTCTTTTGTTTGTTGTTGTTTGATGTGTGAAGTGCATGTGCGTTTCGTATTAGCTGTTACAGGAAGTGTTTTGCCTAGTAAGGAGCTTTGAATTACAAAAATGCCTCGATCCAGCGACAGACTGTTCAAAAAACGTGTGCCTTGGCAAAATAATAAGGACATTGTGAAAAATATTGTGGAGAAATGTGATTCAACGCAGTCTCCATTTAACCTCAACAGTGATGCAACTGTGAATATTTTTCTCAGAAGAAATTACTGAATATAAACAATAATTATGAATAAATAGTAAGGAACAGTGAATAATATGAAATTACAGATATATCGAGATTATTCGCTTTCATAAAAGAACATTTGTTGTACAAACAATGTGCCTCAAGAGGGTTAGATTTAAATGTAAACCAACGTATAGGGCTTGCTGCATATATAGAATTAATTTGTAAAGATTGTAATTAGATATCATCGAGAAGTATAAATATTGATAATGAAGACTTTTTTAATGTAATGGTAACACTTGTCTAAGGTCAATTAACAAAGGCAAAGCTGGAGGTGATATGTTGTGTGGACTAATGAACTTGCCTGCGCCTCCAACATTTGAAAAACATAACAAAATACTGGGTTCTGCTGGTGAAGATATTGCCTTGGTGAGTGTGAAGGAAGCAGCAGAAGAAGCAGTGCATATAAACAAGAATGATAGGGACACAAGTGCAGGGATATTGAAAGAAAATTATTAACGTAAAATGAAGATGTTGCTCATGGCCTAGCTATGGTGATGAATTATTTTGATGTGTCAACTTTGAAGCTGAAGTCCCGTAAGTTTATTTTTTTATTACTACATAAGGAACATTTTCTCAGCTTTGAGTCATAATAATGTAATGAAACTTTCAGGATATTCTGATACAAATACTGCTCACTTGGTAATACTAGACTACTTTTAGATAGACTAAGTGCAATTTAAAATGTTATAGTAACTAGTGATCACTAAAAAATGCTTTTAAAAATTAAAAAAGAAATAAAAATGTATTTCTTATGCAAATTATCTACTTTTACAATCAAGATAGCATCAGGCTAACAAGGAAGGATTTTTGTATAACCTGTAAACATTTTATTAATGTAACTTCCCTAATTTCTGAGAAAATGTTCCCTAAATAGTATATTATATTTTAACATTGGCAGAATACAGCATTTCGTTCCTCTAGTTGATAATTGTATAGATATAAAGAGTGGAATTAAACATTAATAATTTGCAGGGTTGGATTACAAATTAATATTTCAAAATACATTTGGTGTTGCGTTTCCGAATAAAATTTTCCCAAACTTCCTTCACGTCAATCCAAGTTTCTTTAATGTGAGGAATTATTGTCTCAAACATTTCGCTCTCAAAAAACGTGTAAAAGTTCGTTCGCCTTCCTGCTTTCCTTCCAGCCGTTTGAAATACGGTTCATGTCTCAACGGGATTGGAGCCCGCGTTCTAGAAAATTAACAACCTTTAATTTCACCGTTTTCTCACCGAGATCCTGTAGATCTATCCTAACATTTTACGAACTTCCAGTTATGTGCGTGACGATTTTGATTCGTAACTTACAAGAATAATTGAATTGAATAAACGTAAATAAAGTGTATCGTCGGTTAATTCTCTCAAAATATATCATTTAATTAAACAATACACGTTGCTTTATAATAACAATAATAATAATAATAATAATAATAATAATAATAATAATTATTATTATTATTATTATTATTAAAATTGAAAGAGAGATAAGTTAATCGACAAATGGTCGAACAAACAAAGTCAACGTATTTCTAAAATATTCCTATTGTGTTCAAACTTCAGTTCGTATTGTGTTCATAATTATATTAGCATCTAATGATTGATTTTATTGGTCCACAGAGGGAATATTATGAACCTCGAGTTAAGAAAAAACGTGATTATAAATTACTGTAGCGAAAATGCTGTTCAACAAAACCACACAAAAGGGTTTTCCAACGAGTTGCTCGCACATTGCTCAAGAACATAAATAAATAACTCATGTATAACATGTAAGAAGAAAATATTTATAACACTAAAGCATATTAAATATTTTAACAAAAATAATCTCATGGATACTGCAATAACATAGAATAGTATATGCGGATACACATAACAGTTCTTTGCAAACCAAGACTATAAAAAATATGCTGTTCCATAACGCACCACGTCAATAGCAAATATTTAACGGCGAAATGACTCTTCCTTAGAGTCTTGATGTTTCATGACGTCAACTCTGTCGAAGGCAGTAAGGCACTAAAAATGAGAATCCAGAGTGTCCTAATATCAACTTTCTTATTAAAACGTCTTAAACGTCTAATCCTAAAAGTAATCGTGCATATTTCAGCAATATTTAAAACCGCTTTGAGACATATGTATTTCGCTGATAAATGGAAACGCGCACATTATTTTCATTCTCAAGCCTGGAAACGTACAAAATGATCCAATTTGCTATCGCCCGATTAGTTTGTTACCCTCCATGGGAAAACTATTTGAAAAATGTATACTCTGTAGGCAAATTTCTTACCTCAGCTCAGTCATAGCTATACCATCGCATTAGTGTGAATTGCAACCCCTCCTGTGTACATATCATTAGTCTTAGGCCTAACTGAAGACACCATAGAAGGATTCCATGACCACAAGCACACCGCAGCAGACTTTCTAGATATAGCTAAAGCCTTCGATACCGTTGGGCACCCAGGATTAACTTTTAAACTCCGGAGCATCTGTTCTTCACTTTATATCTCAGGGTTCATAGAAAGTTTTCGTACCGAGCGCACATTTTCTGTGCGGCTCCCGGAGCTCTCTCAGCACCTTTCACCATCACAGCAGGAGTACCTCAAGGATCCATTCACAACATTCATTATTGTATAGTTATTCCAATTATAATTTCGGTAATGAGATTTAATTGTGAGAGAACCATTCTCCTGCTAGGTTGCAAAATGTGTCTTTCAGTTCTTTATTAATTCTAGATATCAGGAAAATTAAAAACGTATATGAACGTTTCACATTTGTAGTTGAAATACTTATTGCGTAGGGTATAATAGTTTGCATTATGTCTGATACTAATTGTACTACAAAAATTCAATTGTTTGTCAAGCGTGTGACACATAGTTTTGTTTTCAAGCATTCTCTTTGATATTAATTATACAAAGAAGTAAAATAGCATGTATTTTGATGTAACTTTCATGTAATAGAGTTGATCCGTATAGTGTGAAAGACTTGTGGTACTCAGAGGTAAGAGTTGTTATGAAAAAACTCAAACTGGGCTGTGGTGCAATCGGAAAGAAAGAAAATAATATGTTTTATTATAATTACTTTTGAAATGGGCATTTTAGAGGAACAGTTTTTTACTTCTACAGGCCAATAATGGATCTCTGCTCTCAGAAGTGATATGTCTTTGGAAGAGAGAAGGAGACGTTATTGAATGAGGAGGCGAAGAAGGCCAAGATAAAGGAGAAAAGAAGAACAGTGATGAGAAAAAACGAGAATGAAAAAGGCCAAGGAGAAAAACGAGATGGTCCAGGGAAAGGACTAGAAAAATGTGTCGAAGGGGAGGAAGAAGATGCTGTTAATGGACGGGAAGAAGATGATGGACGGCAAGTTGATGAAAGGAGAGAAGAAGATGATGATGGAAGGAAATAAGAAAATAATGGACGAGAGGAAGAAGATGGTGACGGACGGGAAGATGATAAAAGGAAAGATGATGATGATGGAGGGAAAGAAGAAGATAAAGGAGAAGAGGAAGATGATGCTGATGGAGGGAAAGAAGAAAATAATGGAGAAGAGGAAGAAGACGATGATGGACGGGAAGATGACGAAAGGAAAGAAGAAAAAGATGAAGAAGGGAAAGAAGAAGATAATGGAGAAGAGGAAGAAGTTGATGACGACGCCAACAATGGAAAAGAGCAAGAAGCTCCACCATGTCCGGTGCACCTGTAGTGTTCATCAAGATCTGGTTTCGAGCGGCGATCTCCTGCGAGGCGGCGGCGGCGGCGGTGGCGCGTCCTTCCGCGTGCGCAGGCGGCCTTGGGAGGCCGCGAGCGCCCCCGCCTCCGCCCCCGCCCCCGCTCCGCCCCCTGATGACTAACCCCGCAAACGCGCCCGCCGCGATGCACTCGCAGCCCGGAGGCCGCCGGAAGGACGACCTCCGATGATTTACTTGCGGTCGCACGCAACCCGGGGTGCCCTGTGATATTGAAAAGCTTGCCTGTTCTTCGCGTTTTACGTATTACGTGCTCGTGTTTGCTTGTTTATACGTGCTTACGCGGACTCGCAAACGTACAGCCGCGTCACAGCCAAAGAAAACCAGTTTACGACGCTTGTTTGCTGACTGTGTTTGAGCTTTTTGTGCCTTAAGGTGTTGTGTTTTGCCTATAAATAACAATATACAGTAATAGTGATTATTCATGTGCTATTTAAAGCAATGAATGATGGAATTTCACTATAAATATTAAAATTGTTATTGACTGAATAACATTCCTCGAAATAAACATTCCGTACATCAAGCCGTTCATTTCTAAATATTGGAATTTACACAGTTTACAATCATTATATTCTTTTCACAACTTTCTTCTAATGATAGATGCTGTGACATGAATAGAAGCCTATGGAATATTAAATAATATATATGCGTTGGATTCGTGTGACGTTTATTTAGCTCTCTCGTAAATGTAAAACTCAGACAACAACCTTTTTCGCAAAAAAATATAAATAAAAAACTAGGCGCTAATTTAGAAATCATTTCGACGAATAGACACTTTAATAATATTTTCCAATTAATAAATATCCACCGTGAATTCTTGTATCTATCATTTTTTATGTGTAGAGTATGTAAAAATACACAAAAGTCCTGAGTTTCCATTTGCTTGTCTTCGATGATTGCCAGATAAAATGAAATATGGTCACGTTTTCGTTATCAGTGAAGTTTAACAGAAAAACTAAGGAATGAGGTTGCTTCCTGTTATGTGAACTATTTCAGTTGTTCCATTGTAGATGATCCATCGCGATCTTGCACTCGGTACACTTTTTAATTGAGGTAGATATTTCTTTTTCTCTGTATTTATAACTTTTGTTAAAGAAAAATACAATTTACGTCCTTAGTGTTTCGCAACAATAACGTATGTGTTATTACAAGTTTTTAATTTTAGGAGACATTTCCATAAATGCAGTTTTCACTCACAATAAATCGTAGTTTCGTAAATCGTAAATATTTTTGTGTAAAAAAATAATGTACGTGGGTATCATAAAATTTGTTGCTATTTACTTTAAAATATCCCCTTGGATCAATATTATTTGGACATTAACTTGCCATTACTGTTTTCAATTGCCACGATTTACGGACACACTTCTACGCAGTGTTGTTTCAATATTGATTGATTTCAATACGATTCGTTGAATGTTGTGAAGAAACTAGACATCGCATTTGAAAATTTAATAGGCCATACGTTCTGCAATAGCAATGCACTATTTAAAAATATAGTGGGAATAAAGCTACGGAACAAGCAGGTCTCGGGGATTGCATAAACATAATCCATTGCAAAAATTTTACAAACCTGAATAGCGTATTGGTCTCATTTTACAAATATTGTGTGAGTTCCAATATGGCTTTGCGATATTGTGATTTACAGTTAAACATAACCCGTGTAATAATAAATGGATGACATGGGACAATCACGCCTTAGAAGTAAACACAAGGAAAAGGAATTGTGCAAAAACCGGACTCTCCAACCCCATCTTGTTAGACTCGTGGAGCAAGTTCATGTGCGGGGAATTTGAGTGGCTGGCGGGGAGCACTCGCTAGTCGGTCATTTATCGTATTTCCTTGTTGCCACTCACTAAATCTCCCCAGTAACAAAAAGGAATATGACTTACGTTGTCTCTTTTACCTATTACATAATACATCATCTATTTTCAGAAATGAGCACAGTGCAGTCGAATAAAACGACCAGTGTCTATTACGAAGCAATTACATGGTCATGAGGTAATGGACTCGGGAGAAAAATGAGTTTGTTTTCTTTCCATGTAGTGTAATAAAGTAATTGCTGCTGGCTCTCCACTTCTCTTGCTACAGCGGAGAAATTATCTTGTTCTGTTCCGTTGGCTTCCCGTGAAACATTAGACTCGTACCTGGGAACTGAGCCCCTCGGTGCGTGTATGATTGTAAAACAGGGGTTGACTTAAAAGGGAGACGGTTAATACGACTAAAGCACCAAATTATATTATTGACATTGTGTCGTACTGGTCGATATTTGTGTAAAAAGCTCATTGTGTATTAGTTTGCAGATATTTACGGAGTGAATGGATTGTTCTGGAAGATTGAATTATAGTAGTTGTAGATATAAATTAAAGACGTAACGCAAGCATAACAATTTACCTAAATTAGCTAACCATTTTTACAACAATCTGGATACCTCACCAAGTACCATCATTTTTAACATGGGAAAAAATGCGGTCCACCCACGCATAAAGTCAAGATTCCCCAAAGACAGATTCAAACCCCCGTAAACTACTATACCCTCAGCTCCTTAACGTAATCATATTCCTTCCTCTTCTTAATTAACAATCAAATTTAATCAATAATTATGTCAGGGTTCAAACCTCACTTATCTTATGGATGGCCCATCCAAAAAGTCATGTATTAATCTTATGTATTTTAAAACCCTTGAAAGACTGTATTGTCGAACAAGAAATAAATTTTTAAAAGACGCATAACAATTCACTTGTACTTATATAAACACGACTGACAGTGAGAGGAAGAAAAACAAAATAATTTGTAATATTTTCTGTTCATTTTCCCAAGATTCTCACCAGGCTGCACAATATGGAAAGGCACGCCCAGGAATAGGACCAATTAATGCTGTCCCGCTGACTGACAGAAAAGATCAAACTTTCAGTTTCATCCGATTTTCTCTCCGTGTAGTTTGCCAATTTTATTCTCCTTCACCTGCAGAAAGAAGTTATGGAGAATGATTACCCCTTTCAAATATTTTGTTGAAAAAATAATTTCTTGGCCAATGAAACTATAAGTGGTCCATATTACCCAAAAAGTTAGTGTTTTACTTGTTTTTAATTATTTTGTTGCACTCCTTACAAGCATTCCATTTAATTGTGAATTGATAATTTCCCTAACATTATCTCTACAGTTGGTTAGTCTCGTGTCTTGATAAGTCTTGTTAAGTTGGCTAGACTTGGTAAGTCTTGTGTCACTAGTAGGAGTGTTCCTTAATTGCTTCTGGTCATCGAGATTTATTGGAATCTGTCCAGGAATTAAATGAGTGGCAATGAAGAATGCGAGATGAAGGGTAATATTTGGAAGTAACTATAATTTAAACATAATTATTAGAGACATCCAAGATGCGAATTACAGTGCTAGTGTTCTACTTCTTAGAGATAAAAACCACATGACTTTCATTGTACTTAAGTTTAAAATGATGTTGATCGCCTTTCTCGCTGAATGACTGATAACTTATAAAATATGTTTAAACAGATTTTTTTAAACGAGATTAATCAGTACAAGGTGCAAACTCTCATGTTTCAGTCAGAAGTGAAAATGACAGGTGCGGCGCCAGCGTCGCGCTCCGAGCATCTTACTCACGGCCTCCGATAGCTGCAGCCTGAAGGCACTCCGCACCGCGTCTATCCTCCCACGAGGCTCCGCCCACCCACCGCGCGCCGGCTCCCGATGATTCAAAACGACCTAGCAGCGGATTTTACCATGGCGTAGTTGGCCGTTCCGCACGACCCGTACCAAACAGCATTAGGCTTTGCAAAACTATGAGAGGGCAACGACTAAATGTAAATAAATAAATAATAAAAGTAAATGAATAAAATAAAAAGAAAGATAAAATAAAAAAGATAAAAAACAAAGGACAATTAGAAGGAAACGAGATAGTATGACCGGGAAGTCCTAGGTTCGAGTCCTGACGGCGGCAGGATTTTCGACACTAGCTTTTCAGCTAGGTCGAATTCACTCGCTGTCTGGAGGAGAATTCTAGCGGACGGCTGCTCTGATCGGTAGTTTTGCTTGGTTTCTCCGATCAACACCAGGCGAATGCCGGAGCAGTGCCCTAACAAACGGGCCACGGACCGCGCGCGATCTTTCCTTCATCTTTCTTGTCCTCTCCTCTCCCCTTACACACAGTTACACTAACATGCACTACACTACCACATATTCCGGGAAACTCGTCGGGAGCTTAAAGCTTGTCCTAGCTGGGGCGGTGCCTCGCCGGTGGGAGAGTCCTGGTTAGGGGGAAACCCCGCTAGCCGACGGTAGGTTGGCGCCGGATCTCGCCATCCAGCGGGGGAAGATCACCGCCATCACCCGATGAAAAGTATGCACCACACTTACGGGAATAATTACCTAAGTTATTGACGCGCCCGGAACCACTAACAACCAACCAACCGAGATAGTATGAACGATTTAAAAGTTGCTCTGGTCGGTTAAAGGCAGGAGCTTAAGCTACCTGGAAAGAACTTGAGGGTTAAGCGGCGTAGGAAAAGATAATATCGATGCGACAGCGGTGGAAACGGATGCAGAGATAATGTTTCAAACCGATTGTTTAAGAAAGGAAGTTCTCTACCGGGTTTTATGTTTAGAGATCAAAGATCAGTTCCTAAAATGTGATTCCCCAGAAGCAGATAAAGAATAATTGGCCAATGTGAAAAGTTACTTATGAGAGGATAAAGCTTCAATATTCCTTTGTATGGTCATATTCCCAATATTATTCCAGATTTAGCCAGTGAATATTGGCATTATCCAAAATGTGTAGAGAAAACTCATTGTAAGAACAACTTTGAAGCATATTTCGGACTTAGGCCGGATGAAGTCACCACGACTTCGCTAAGAGTGATGTGTGTTACGGTGTCCAGGCATTGCAGATGCAATATACAAGGATGAGACTGCGGGTGAGAAGTTTCTAGTGCGAAACAAGATTTCTATTTCCCTGTGCCAGTTGTACATTTCTATTAACAAGATATTAAGTAACCTAACTTCACTAAGCCTCATTTGGCGCTTCATTACACTTTTCCGAGTTATCGAGAAAGCTTCAGGCTTTGGCCTTCGCGATCTACATAAAATAATCTCCAGTCTGTGATACGTATAGTTTCCAACGCATTTGTTAGTCAAAATACTTCTCACAAACATACAAAACAATTCACACTGTGATATTTACTTTTCTTTATCAAGTGCCATGGGGCTAGTGCTAACATTCGCCAGGGAAAGTGAAATGATCTGGTCATTGTCCTTAATACAGCTTTAGGAATATCCTGATCGTTGGTCTAATGTGCGAATCAACAAGCTACTTCTAACTTTCACGAGTTTCGAAAACTCAGTCTTTCTTCACTTGACTATGTATTTACTTCTTCAAAAGATATTGCCATTTTGCCAAATGATATTGCTTAGCATTTGCCTAATGACTCACCATAGACTAATGCCTAATGGCTCATATTTGCCTAATGGTCACATGCATAAGCAAATTCTAATAAAACAAATTTTAAACGAAAAAACCTTACCTGATGAGGAAAGGGTGCTCGTTTTCCTTTTTCGCCAGTTAGGGCGTGGGTGGCTCACCTGGATTCGTTTCGGGGTATGCCCGCCCCGCCCAGCCCCCCGCCCCACCCGCCCCGCCCGCTCGCCCCGCCTGCCCCGCTCACCCCGCCTGCCCCGCTCGCTCCGCCATCGCCCCGCCATCGCCCCGCCCGCCCTCCCTGCCTCACCCACCCTGCCCCGCCTCGCCCGCCCTGCCCCGCCCTGCCCCGCGCCGCATCGCCCGCTCCGCCCTCGCCCCACCCGGCTCGCATCGCCCGCCCCGCCCCGCCCGTCTTGTCCCGCCCCATCCCCGCCCCGCAACTCGCCCGCCTGCCCGCCCTGCCCCGCCTCGTCTGCCCTGCCCCGCCTCGCCCGCCCTACCCCGCCCCGCCCGCCCTGCCCCGCCTGCCCTTCCCAGCCCCGCCCCGCCCGCCACGGCCGCCCCGCCCTCTCTGCCCGCCGGCAGCTCTGCACCACCCGAACGCACGCCCGGCCGCCCGCCCGCCCGCGCGCAGTTGCATCAGGCCGTGTGACGTCCTCGCCGACAATAGGCGAGTGTCGCAATAGCGCCGGCGTTGTCCGTGCTGATAAAGTGCCTTTACGGCCAGGCCTTGCCTGTGTGGCGCGCGGAACACGTTATTAGTCACAGTTATAGGCGCTCTGAGCGAGAAGGCCGGCGGAACGCTGCTGCTGAGGCGCCCGCGGTGTCGCTGGAAGAAACAGGAAGATTGTGAGCGCTCGGCGACAGAGCGTTTTTCCCAGAGTTAACGTCTGCACCAGCTTCGCCTACTCATCTTCCGTCATCATTTTTTGCTCTTAGGCTCTTTCATGTTTAAGTACATGCTCTTCTAGGTTTTAATTATCAAAGCTTGATACACATTCTTTAATAATATTGGTCATAATTTTCAAAGCTTGGTGGTTATTGTACTACGTGTGCAATGAAAATATTGTTGGCCACTTCATTCTTTCGTTTTGTATTTCATAGAAAGAAAACTAGCACAAATAAATATGGTACTCTTTGTGTTAATTTTATATATTTTTAATGTAATTAACGTTTGTCTAAAGCAACTTTTTTCCGTCATTTTTTGCACTAAAAACAAATTGTTGAATCGATTGACAGATTTTCAGTAAGTATATTTCTGGAATACCTGGCAACCCCGGTTAATGAAAGGGACCTGTCCAAAGCCGATCCTAAAAAGTAGTAAGGTTGGATTGAAATGAAAGGTTGTATGATTGGGAAATATCGTAGAAAACGTAACATGCATGCCAATTTCAATTAACACGTCATTCGAATTTTTATGTAGGTCCTCTCCTGGTTCGACCCTCTCGTACGGTGACCGGCTTGTAGTCTCTAAAACATTTTAGGACTCAAATAAAAATATGTTCGTATTAACTATGTATCATCTATGAACTATATGTGCTGATTACTCTGACAATTACTATGTATGCTTCATTATTACGACTGTTCCACTCGTGAAATTAAAACCAATAGTGTTTAACTAAAGATACACCCCAATCAGGGCAGTGTATCTCAAAACGTTTATCGCTTTTTCAATCCTATTTTTCTTACCGCTTCTCCCTATTGGCCAATCATAAATTGTGACTCATATATCTTAGGAGGCGGATGTCGATCGTCATGTCGATGTCAAATAAACCGCTTATGTATTATAACCTAACCTCTTTGATTTTAAGTATAGAGTACATTTATTTTCAATATTTGGAGCATTTTGGAACTCTGTTGGACATAATTTCATTCGTAGAGTAGTCCTATTAAATACCACTTCTGCACTGGAAATTCTCAGATGAATCCCGTCCTCGCTTCGAGTCGGGGATTTATCGACATTTCCGAAGTATTTGTGGACTTACCTAAGATAATTACTATGTGTACAAGTATGTATGATCCATGAACGATGTACGATTTTATTACGCCTGAACTACCTTCATTAAAGGCGCAATTTCCAACATTCATTTTTGTTTCGATTATTTTCATTTTTATAAAGTACAGTAGGTATATTTTAATTCAGCTATTACAATTCAATAAATTTCACCCGCAACCGAATTGTTTAACCACAGCAGGAATGTGAGAGTGAGGCGGACGAAAGAACAACCAAATGATAGTGTCTGACCTTCGCTCTAAAACACAGTATCCAGTGGCGAATCCTGAACATTATTTCAAGTACACCACACTGGAAGCTACCTCTACCGGTGTCTTTTATTTTGAGCTTTTCTGACATCCCAATACTCTGGCACTCCGTCCTTAATAATTGTTCTATAAGACAATTAAACAAACCACTAACTTCTGGATCATTAACACATTCCATTTTCACAAAAACTTGAGAGAAGCGTAACGTACGAACGACCAGTGAAGGACTGTTCACCGCAATATTTTGCGGTGCCTACCGACCGCCCAGAGGCACATCCTCCCCTCTCGCCACCCTTGAAACATGTGGAGTCGTAGGTTATCGCGGTTGGCATGCGGTGTCTTCGCCTGGACGAGCGACTTCTCTAGACAGCATTCAGAACTGTTTGAAACTTCTCACTCTAACGAACTTCATAACGTTTAGGATGCGAAAGACTGACCGGTTCTCGGTAGCAAAAGAGTTATTTTTTCACATCTGTTTTAAAGCTTTTAAAATATTAATAAATTTTTAGATTTGATTGATTGATTTTTTCATGTTTCCGGGCACGTCAACTGCTTTGGTCATTAGTCCCGTTAGTGTACTGCATGCTTTTCTCGTGAGATGGCGGTGAACTTCCTCCGCTGGATAGCGAGATCCGGTGCCAACCTACCGTCGGCTAGTGGGGTTTCCCCCTAACCAGGACTCTCCCACCAGCGGGACACCGCCCCAGCCGGGACAAGCTCTAAAGTCCCGACCGATCTGCCGGAATATGTGTTAGTGTAGTGCATGTTAGTGTAAGTGTGTGTGAAGGGGGAGAGGATAGGACAAGGAAGAAGGACAGATCGCTCGCGGTCCGTGGCTCGTTTGGTAGGGAACTGCTCCGGCATTCGCCTGGTGTTGATCGGAGAAACCACCGAAAACTACCGATCAGAGCAGCCGGCCGCTAGAATTCTTCTCCGGACAGCGACTGAATTCGACATAGCTGAAAAGCTACGTCGAACCTAGGACCTCCCGGTCAGAGGCGCAACTTTTTAGAGGATTTCCAAATTTATGAAATATTTATTTTACACTTCGAATTACTAGGTATACCAGAGATACGTGCGGTGTATCGGAGAATTCGCCACTGACAGCATCATTGTCTCCTCTGCAGCGAGTGGCATGTCGTGTCATGCGTTGTGTCGCGAAGCGCGTTGAGGTTCTGCAAAGCGCCTCCGTCAGCGATTTGCCACCGGCGGCGGCGGTGCGGTGCGCGGGGCCGCGCCGGCGACATTGCGCGGCGCGTGTGTCACCGCCGAAACCACTGACGGCGCGCGCCCACCGACTTCTGCATCTGGAGCTTCCGGGGAACCACCCGTGCAACCCATCCAGCCAGTATTACCCACACACCCAGGATCATACATACTTCTACACATAGTAATGATCATAGGTAACACCACGTGCTTCGGAAATGTTGATAAATCCCCGACTCCTGAAACGAGGACGGAATTTATCTCAGAATTTCCAAAGCACGAGTGGTATTTAATATGACTATTCCACGAATGAAATGATGTCCAACAGTTCCAAAATGTGCCAAATATTGAAAATAAATGTAATCTATACTTAAAATCAAAGAGGTTATATTATAATACATAAGCGTTTTATTTGACATTGACAGATACTATGAATTGTGGAGTCCTTGAATCGTGAAGTTATCGTCATTTAAAATAAAAATCTCAAATGGATTTTAGAAGCTCGTTGTATATCTCCAAGGAACAAATTCAGAACGATCTACATAAATATTCTGCAGCTGCGACACTACATTAGAAATGACATTATCGTTTTGATAACAAATTCCGTTTTTATAACAAACGCTACTAGTCACGTGATTTTAATCACGTTTTACGCTGCGTTCTGCAAAAAATTTAGTAGATGAAATACTTTCCCGCGAGTATGCATTTGTTTTATGTCCTGGTTTAGATCATGTATTCTATTGTTAAAACGTTCTCCCTCAAGTTTGAGCATGTATTTGCTATGACACTGTCTTGGAGAATTTTTTATTTACGTGTTCAAGTAATGATTCCGACCGATATTTCCCAAATGCAGGGGCAGAATATCCAGCAAACACGTGCTTAATACTCGGGGGTGCGGCGGGTTGCGTAGATCTTCTGTTCAGGGGCTCTTGAGACAATTAATACATAAAATCATAATCAACGCGCATCTATGTGCAAAATGCATACGCATATTCCCATTGTACTGTGTCTACATTCTTTGTGCAAGTGGAGGCAATAAGTTGACAAAGTTTTATCGTAATTGGATGAACGATGCGGCGGCGCATACAATACGAACAATTTTTCTATGTATTGAATATTTGATTTTATTTGCATAATTGGAACGTAATCAAAATTTTCAACATTCAAACGGTTTTTTGCAAAATATTTTCAACTTAGTCTTTCTCACGCTCACCTCAAAGTGTTTGAATTAGTTGTCCGATGTATCCTTCCGTAGATAAATTAACTTTCAGAAGACATTATTGTATTCTTTAGAGTTAATCTTCTGGTATTTCTTGAGAACACATTTCTTTACGTCTTGAGCGTTCGGTACAAATATCATTTAGTAGCAAAATATTTCACAACCACGGAAAAGAATGTTAGTAGCTTATGGATATAAATACTATTATCTCTTCCGGTGCGACTTTCCCCTTTTTATATTATTGTTTAATGATCATATTGTAGCTGTCCTGTTACATATTGTTCAAAGTGGGCCTCTTCCGTAATGATTCGATGACTTTCAGGAGTTGAACGTAGAACGTAGAACTTCAGGATTTGGAATGAGAATAACGACTTTTGAGAGAACTTGAAAAATTAATTTTCTTATGCATATACATTTTCTTGAAGATGTACTGTCGACATCTGCCTGCTACAATTAATGTTTAGAAAATACTAGAAGTTTTTCTTTGTTAACAGGTTACAGGCTAAATTGTTTATTTACCAAGTGTATTTAATCGAACTATTTTCTTCAATAAATCGGTGAAGAAACCTTTTAAACCACGTTTCGCAATTACAGGTAACTAGAAACCGCACGTTGCTTCCTTTAAACATCCTCTCTTAGAACGCAAGTGGCGGGCGGGCGGCGCCGCAAAGTAGACCATCAGAGCCCGGAAAGTCCGCTTAAAACAACAAAGCGGAGAGCCTTTGGGGCCGGGATTGATGGATAGGAAGGCGCGCCGCGGCCCGCGGCGGTCTTCGGCCGTCGCCGTCGCGACGCCGCGTTCCTGCGGCTCGCGTTGGCGTCGCGGCGGCGCGGCGCGGGGCGGGGCGGGCCGGGCCGGCCTCCGCGGGTCTGTGAAAGAGATACGCTTTGGTTCCATGGAGGGAGTGACATCACGCGTAAATAAACTGGATGCCTGCGCGGCGCGCGGACGCAAAGAGGAAGAGAGGTGGCGGGGAGGGGAGGGGGAGGGGCGGGGCGCCCGCGGGCGACGGGTGGGCTGCGGGGATTCCCGGTACGGCCCCGGAGGGATCGGGGAGGGGGAGGAGGAGGTGTGACGCTGATCGCTCACTCAGGGTGCTGGGGCGCTGGGACTCGCCAAGAGGAAATCGGGCTGGAATTCCACTGGGTTGTATGTGAATGGTTCGCACCTTCAGGATAGGATGCGTTTTCGTGCTCGAGTGGTATTTGAGGAAATGCCGTTGAATCTGATATCGTCCTGTCGAGCTATAATAATTATTAAACGCCTAAATTCACGATAAAAGAGGTTCAGTGTCGGCTATATATGCATCTACTCCAGTTTGCAACGATAGTTTAAGCATATCTAGTAACTGTGGGTAATCCCTATACAGTATTTGAGTAACTCCCGATTGTGCGGATGTTCGAATGTGCGGTTCCGTCACTCACGGCCAGACCGCAACCAATCGAGACATGTGAGGTGTCATTCGATGCGTCTCGGACTCCTGATGGGGAACTGATAATTTGTTTTCGGATCCGGTCAGAAGATTGTAAGACGTGTTTTGGCGTGTTTTGGAGCTACGATCTTAGGAATTAAATCAACGCCACCTAAATAGATCAATGTAGGTGGCATCCAGTACCCGAAGGCATTTTTCGCTCAATACGCGCAATACGCAATCTTTAACGATGATGACGACAACTTTAAGTGAACAACTGAAGTTACATAATATGAACCAGAGAATCGCGCGGCATATTTCATTTTATTTTTTCCCGTGGGCTTATTACAATATTTTTAGCGATAAATTTGTAAAAACCTACGAACAGTAGCGACTTGGAACGTATTAAATTTGAAGAATTTCAATTGAATACAGAGAAAACAAGACTGTGAGTAATGCTGGAGAAGGAATTAACTTTTTTCGTTCAACTTCTCTCTTTTACGTTCTTAAGTGTACAAATACCGATTTTTAAATGAATGTGACCCAGAACTTATTCTTATTAAACTTAACTAACATCTTATTCACATAAACCTACAAAACAGTCGCCTTTTAATGTTTATATAGATTCGCATACAAAAGAGCAATTGTAGAAGAAGTTAACAGAAATTGGACTGAGTTTGGGGAGTTTTAATCTCTTCAAAAAATGTAGCTGAACTAAACTCTAACTATTCGCATCATCAATACCTTCAAGTATTTCTTACGGCAATTATAACTTTGAATTTGCAGTATTACCCGTTCATATCCCGTATGGAGGTAATATATAAGGCCATTAGATGCTGAGAATTGTTGAAGGGCTTTTCAGCTACGATTCATTGGTAAGTCCAACGCCGGATTCTGTAAGAGCAAAGATACGCATGAGAGAAATAAAGTATAACAGAAATCTTCAACTCATGAAAATACTTTTAAAACAGTTTAAAGCGTCGGTGACTATACATTCAACTAGTTCTATAAGATATTGTGCAAAATGTGTGTTGTGCTAATAACGCGATGTCTTTCACTTCCTTATCGTTTGAATCGCTTCGGAGTTTGAACTATTTCTTTTATGTATTTTGCAGAAAAACGTCGTAGAGCTCCGGTAACTATTAGAGAGGCGTATGTTTTACACTACACATCCTGTTGATATCGATTCACAAATTATTGTATTTAAGACAATACTTAACCGCGTTAGTCACCAAGCTCTGAACGCATGGCACAGGAAGTAGTCACGCTTTGTTCTCAAAATTCTGAATAAAATTATTCTATTTGTTTTCGGCTGTCGTTCGTTAAGGGGTGTCGGTATTGTGTTTAAAAATAGTTCTAATGCAAATTATTCAGTTTTTTTAACGGCAGACATGTTAGTGTGAAAACTAATAATTCAAAACTCTTCGAAATTTCATTGAGCGGCATAGAGCGAGTGAAGCACCCGGTGAATGTTCTGTGTGTAAAAATTATGAAAAACATGATGTGTTAGTAAGTTGGGGCATTTTTGTATTCTTATTTTCGAACTGTTTACTGTAGTGGAGATCTACTACTGATCTTATCGTGCCTTTTCAAGTGTTGCACTTGGCTACAACTGGATAAGCTCGACAAGCTTAGACACAATTGGATAAAAATATGGGAAAAGATTTCTACGTGTTCATGTCAACTAAGACATTTATTATTTTGAGAAATTTTGAGTATCGTTTTATTATGTTTTTTCAGTGCGAGTTCTTGAGGGAAATCTGTCTTTATTCTTTCTCTTTTAAATTATTATTATTATAATCATTATTATTATTATTATTATTATTATTATTATTACTATTATTGTTATTCCATAACTTGAATTATTGACTATGAGGCTGAGTCCATACGACGCATCACGGATTTTCGTTGTTGGAAAATTGCTGCTTGCATTGAAAAAACATTAGAAATGCCTGCCTACCTTCCAGAATTGAAAAATTGAAACGGGCTCAGCATTCGGGGCATTTTTCATTTTCCTAATAACATAAATCAAAGGAGGTCTGATCAGACAATGCAATAGTATGCAATGTATCTGAATATCTACGGGAATATTCAAATGCATGGATGTCTGCTTCAGATGAATGTGTGAACTTGGGATTTTTTTTTTTTTTTTCATAACAGGAAACCTGAAATTAAATTTTTTATATTTCATCCAGTATTTTATTATCTAAGATCTGGGACTCCTATATAGAGCACACATTTAAAGCTAAGATGGATCTAACATGCGGTATTATCTTTATAGAGGCCAACACTACGTCAACACAATCAATGAAGCGATAATATTTATCCGAAAATTTCATAAAAAAGTTGATCTTCTACTGCGACTATAGACAATGTTATGGTCTGATGTAGTTTTGTTTGCCGTTCCTTTGAATAGTGTGTTTTATGGACAACGTCGCAAGGTTTGCATTGCGTGGTTAAACAGTCAAACATTCCCAAGAAGAGAAGCCGTAGCAATATTGGAGGCTTTACGACTCAAAGACGCGCTTTGATATTGAAATACGAACAGAAATGTTTGGCTTTCATGCGAAATGAACGTCGTAACGTCAAAAAATGTCTTTTAAAAGAATTCTTCTATGCGTGACGAAATAATGAAGTCCTGAAATGACCCCTAGGTTTTGACCTAATAGTTTATTTATGAATTATTTTATTTGAATTCCGTCTCAGACGAATCAATATTGATCATTGTACCATTCAGTGAGTTTGGAGATTTTTTGATATTCCTCCTCCGACTTTCTTCCAATAGGCTTGTTTCTGGTTTCTTAACTCAAAAGTACTGCTTGAAAATTATTTCTCAACTATTTGAATTATTTTCACATACTGTATGGTTTAGGTTTGTCTTTGCCTATTGAGAAAAATGTATTTGAAGAATATATAGCACATTGAAAAAGTATTTTGGAAGCTAGGAAACTAGGAAAAAGATTTAATATTCAAATGGCGAGCATACAAATATGTTGAGACATGAAACAGAGGATATTGACTAGTAAATTAAATTTAATAGTGACTCACAAATGCATGTTTATAATTAACTGGGCAATATTGTGATAACTCTCATTTCTGTCATTTTTGTAAGCAAAAAGAAATACATGCGCAAATTTAGACATTTCTCAGTTTTTGCATACACTTCCTGCTGCTTTCTATACACGTATTGTATTTTAATGAACATATCTTAACATCGTTTGATCATGTTTCGGTTTCGGAAAAAATCTGAAATATTTATGAGCTATCACTAATTTGCCTCCACTCCAGAAATTTTAGGTTAACTTTATTATTTTTTCAGCAAGATGCATGCAAGACAACATGCGTGACGACCATAACTACCGCCGGGCAATAATTAAACATTTTAAATATTATGCTTTCATCTGAATGGAAATAATTCTTTAATATTTATAAATGACACGTAAGTGTATATAATAATTTATTTTATCCACATTTGAAGATTTTGTAAAGTTCTAGATTAACAAATATAATTTACACATTTACATTAATGTGTGATTTGTAAAATATATGAAGTAAATTGCGAGTATCAATTTTAGCATCCTTCCGCTTGAAATGCAAAAATATAGCAGTGAATGCAAGAGCTGACGCACGCAGGCAGTGTCATCAGTGTTCCCAGCTTTGGCGTCAGCTCAGCTGCTCCGTGATGATTCGAGTGCCGCCCGCGCCTCGCGAGCGAATGGTTCCGAGTAGGGTCCATTCATCAGATGCCGCGCATTCCTGGGGCCTGCGTTTCCGCGTGGCGCACGCCGATTGTCACAGCACATGTGCGGCCGAGCATTCGCGGCGCGGCTGTTTGTGTATCCGCGGGCTCAAATGTTGGACTATTTTGAAATAACGGCCGCGAGTCACGCGTCTAATGTGGCCGTCTCCGGTCACGCCCCCGCCATTCCTTAGCGAACGACCGGACAGCCCGGGCGTGCTCTGGGGCTCTCGATGTCGACGCCTCTATCCGCCCAGACCGTGTTACCCAAATTCTGATCAGTAGAATAGCCGTGCGGGGTCACCGGTATCGGTAGCTCAGTGCATCAACTGATGTCACTGCAGCGCCTCTGACCGGGAGGTCCTGACGGCGGCAGGATTTTCGACACTAGCTTTTCAGCTAGGTCGAATTCAGTCGCTGTCCGGAGGAGAATTCTAGCGGCCGGCTGCTCTGATCGGTAGTTTTCGGTTGTTTCTCCGGTCAACACCAGGCGAATGCCGGAGCAGTACCCTATCAGACGGGCCACGGACCGCGCGCGATCTGTCCTTCCTCTTCCTTTTCCTATCCTCTCCTCTTACACACACACTAACATGCACCACACTATCGTATATTCCGGGAGATCGGTCCGGAGCTTGTTCCGGCTGGGGCGGCGCCCCGTTGGTGGGAGAGTCCTGGTTAGGGGGAAACCCCGCTAGCCGACGGTAGGCGCCCGGAAACACGAAAAAATCAATCAATCAGAACCGTGCGAGGTCAGTGTTCAGTGTCGGTTGCAGTGATCTTGGTGGAAATCGCTACAAAATTCATGAATATCTGCGATAGGTTATTTCATTTGATTTTTCACTTTGCCGTCCTTGTCATGACTACGGTCTATTTGATAAATTATGCGATTGAATATTAAATTGTGTTACTTATTTTCAGAAAACAACACCCTTAGAGGTTATCATTATGTACTGTTCATTAAGTAAACAATTTAAAATATTCATTTCTAAGTTTATACAGATATGTAAAGATTTCTGACTTCCATTGCAAGTGTGCCGAATTCTACAGAACCAAAAGTGTCCTTTGTCTAAAAGAAGTGGAAAATACTGGTCTGTAGCAGGGATTCCCAGATTGATTCGCAAAGGCAACTTAGATGATACGTGATTCAAAAACCCGATTCTCTAATTTACACATTTCCCCTTTAGGACTTCTATCACTTCACCATAATTTCCGTGCAACGTTCTTTCCTCTCTGGATTATCTTACCATTGGTCACTTTTCCAACTGTTGAAACATTATTGTTTTGATTTATGAATTTTTTTATAAAATAAACATTTTAATTTCTAAATATCATATGAAAGTGAAAAAATCCAACTGACACCAAAAACAGGAAAAAATTGACGAGAAGTGCAGACAACTAAAAATACACTCAAGTCAATACGAGGAATTTTCCGGTCAGCGCTATTGTTTTCTTGCATTTCACCTTCCATTGTCTTCCTTCTTTTCAGCGCTGCAAATGCGCCGCATGAGAGATTGCTTTGCTTCCACTTTCTCCTTCATTTCCTGCAAACACAGCGTTTCCCGTGGACGCCTCCCGGCGCAGTCCCCTGATGCAAATTCTGACGCTGATTCTCTGTGACGTGAACGCCTTAGGTGCTGACTCGCCGTTGCGAACCATTGTCCACGCGAAGCCTGGCTCGGAAAGAAATGTGGAAGGTGGCACACGAACAGACAAAGAACGTTTTATGTAAACGGAGATGAATTAAATCGACCATCGGAGGGCCTTAAATAGTTGGCACTATTGCTTTTGATGAAAATCCCTAGATTTTTATCTATACTTCCAGTTATTGTTTTCAATGCAAAACAAAAAGAAATCTGCAAGAACA
>BLKR01011147.1:0-37931 GCA_011170035.1 Teleogryllus occipitalis
CATAAAATGCTGAAAGGAAAAAAAACACAAAACACACTAGTCACTATATACAAGGTTTCTTACTCTCTCTCTCTCTCTGAACATTCAATTACAGTTACTACTTTCTTCAATCATGAGAAAGGTTTAGAAATGTTTACTTTTTACAAATTAACAAATTCTACTTAAAAATCAAGTCTGACAATTCTGAATTGATCTTGTCCGTAATAAATTACTCTCTCTCTTTCAACAAAACAATTCTGAGAATATCTGTAACTGATTACTCCTTCATTTTCTAGTTTTACCAGTTATAACTGTACATTTCCAATTTTCTTTTGAAAGAAAAGATTGATTCTTTACTCGCGTGCTAGGGGTGGAAAGAAATTGTAATTATACTTTTCTTATCGTTAAGTATGACAAATACGTCTCCCCCTCTTTTCTACGCCAAGACTGCAACCTAAACTTTCCTTCCAATATCTAGAAACTGTTCGCTAGGCACGACCTTACGTTTTCACTTCTCGGGTGCGACGCGAAGCTCCCAGCGGCGCGGCCTTGAAATAACCAACCTCGGTCTGAGGACGCCGTCCCCTCCACAGAACTGCTCGCTCTTCCGTCGAAGTCTCGTTGTTCACCAGCACGTGCCCACCGTCTCGTATTCAGTTGAAACTCTTTTCGTATGCTCAGAGAGAATTGTATTGGCGACGAATTCTTTTAAATTGAGCACTACAGATTTACAAGAGCCACTATTACGACGATAAACGAAATTAACGAGAGAAAAAAATAAACTGAAAATAAAAGCAACGAATTCATTGGTTAGTTCATGCCTATTCATTACTTCTCTTATCACTTCTCAAATTGCAAAATTAAAATGTTTCACTTCGTCTCTTTCTTTGAGAATACGTTTATATCAATTGTAAGGAGATAATTACCTCTTCTAGTCTTCTTGAAGAGTTTTTCATAGAATGCCTTCCTGTAGTCCGTTGCAGCACAAGTTCCCGTCTTGTGGTCGGCACGTCCGAACTGGTCCGCTGTTGTCTAGAGAAAGAACGACTTTTTCTCCGTCAACTACAGGGCTCGCCCGATCTAACGTGGCGATCTCTATTGATCTCTTCAGGTAATTGTTACCTTCTCATATCATTCCGCGTTGGCGCGCGTTCAAACAGCTGGTCTCTTGTTCAGGACATTAATGTGACCCGCTTTCCGAGGCTTCGGGGGAAACGGATGGTCACATAACCCCTTCTTTCGAAAAAAAGATTTTGTGGGATTTGATTTCATATGCCGAAAAATCTTTTAACCAAACTTTATGCTCTTCCTTTCTTCTTTCTTGATTCTGGAACGTCGAGCAATCTTGTTTCTTCCTTCTTTCTTCTTCTTCTTCTTCTTCTTCCTTCTTTCTTCTCCTTCTTTCTTCTTCTTCTTCTTTCTTCTTTACATGATTCTTGTCGGTTTGTTTGTCTATTGGTTTGTTTCATCATTTTGTTATTCTTTAAATGGTCGTAAACTGTGGAAATTGTACTTTCCGATTGTATTCCCGCTTTCATCTAGTGTGCTATCGCAGCAACGGAAGAAATATTGCAGTGTGCATGGCGAAATTAGGAATAAATCTGGCGTTATAATTGACGCAACCTAACGAACTTTTAAGCTCTTTCGTGTTTTTGGGCGGTGCAATTTTATCTATCTCTTGCATCTTTTCCATTTTCATTTTGACTCCGTTAACTGTCACATCATAACCCAGGAACTTAACTTGTTTAGTGCAAAAATTACTTTTCTCCAAATTCAGTTGTAAATTATTTTCAATCAGACGTTTCAGCAAAATATCTAGCTTAGTCATGTGTTCTTCAAATGTCTTAGAATACACGAGCACGTCATCAATATAGATAAAAGCATCGCTAGACATCTCTCTGTCAATGATATTGTCTAAACATTGCACAAGAGCAGATGCACTGTTCTTGAGTCCAAATGGCATTCTTTTGAAGACATACGAAATTCCCCGGTGAATAAATCCTGTATATTGTCTACATTCAGGTGCTATCGCTATTTGCCAATACGATGCAGTGAAGTCGGTTGAACTCAACCACTTGATGCCGGATAATTGATTAGTTAAATCCTCTACACGCAACGGTCTGTCTCTGTACGGTAGGGTAACTTGATTCAATCGCCTTGCATCTAAACACAACCTTATCTTCCCATTACTCTTTTCTACGAGCACTATCGGATTTAGATAAGAGGTTTTGGACTTCATGATGATATCATCCTTGACCATGGTAGCAATGAGCTTATCCACCTCTTCCTTATGTTTTTCTGGAATGACATATTGGTAACCCGTGAATGGTGTTTTATCTGTTAATTCTATTTCGAATTGAAAATCTTTTACTGGATTCTTGTTTTTGCAAAACACCTTTTGATTCCTAAGTAATACTTCAGTTAACTGTTTTTTCTGATATGCATTGAGATTATCGTTTCTTTGCACACTCGAACGAATTTGTAGGTTCACATCTTCTTCCTCCAAACAATTAGCCTCCCAATAATTCCACGTGAACGAATCGAATTCAAGATCCTGTTGATTATTCGGTTTCAAAGTTAAAGTATTGTTCTCTAAGTTGATGACAACTCCGTGTTGTTTCATGAAATCGACTCCCAGTATGAGTGGATATAAAAGTTCTGGCGCTACCAAAGAGTATATCTCAGAGATGGCACTCAATGTTAAACGGAGAAGCCTTATTTGCCAACTTCCGGTGCCGCCATATGCAACTGTATTGATTTCTATTGGGCAAATGAACAGCCAATAGCGTAGAAGTAACCGAAAAATTTGAAAAAAAAAAAAACTGTTACGCGGAAAGTTTAAAATTTTCTCCATATTCACTCCATATAATTTTCAAAATCACTCCCTATATTTTCAACCTTAACTATTCAAAAAATAAAAAAAATAATTGTAAGGATTTTATGGACGTAAAATCAAATTAGAGCAGTAAAATCTAGTATTTATTGAACATATTGACAATATTACAATTTTATAATTTCAATAGCATTAACAATTTTGTTATACATAAGGCAATAAACACAGACTAGTACACAAGTTCAAATGTAACTTTACTTGTTTCTTCTTAATAAAATGTCCAATAATTACTTTTTATAGACAGTCACAAATCCATTTATTAAAACAAAATGATTTTTACATTACAATAGTATCTTGTAATGTAAGAAACAGCATTTTAAACAAGAAACAGTATTTTATTAAGAAAAAACTTATTAACAGACAGCCTGTTTCATTTTTGTAACTTTACTAGAGACATACCAAATTAATGTGAATACTATGGAATACTATTTTATTACAGAGCACTTTATATGAACAGTGCTTAAAAGAAACAAATGAAAACATTTTCGCACCTTTGCTCAGGTAAAACAAATCATTACGATACAATTGGTAAAAGTGCCATTTTATTTTGTGAGTAGGAAAGATGGTGACAAGAGGCCAATAGGTGAAGTGCCCCAATCTTATAAGCAAAATGAAATCGCTTTCACTGTGAGTCTTAAATCAGTATTACTGCCTTTCATTTCAATTCAAAAATATAAATCACCTAATTATGTAGTTACACTAGTGCTAAAAATTGAACTTTTAGCATATTGTCCAAACCTCAAATGTAACTGCATTTACTGCTTTAGATATAATAAAAATAACAAACATTCTATTTTTGTTATCTACATTTCCTTACAAGGTTTAACAATCTATCTTTCCAGTTTCAGTTTCAATTTTATTGAGATGCATTGTAATGTCTCCCATGTCTCTCATGATTTTCTCCCCCATATGTCACATACAGTTTTTGACTGTTTTTGAATAAATAAATATATGTCACATGCATTATAACATCCCATTTTTTAACCAATGAGTGAAATTTCCCATTGTCCAGCTCTGATCCAAAATGTTCATTATAACAGAATACTGCATTTAAAACTACAGCTCAGGTGTTTATGACATACAGATGGTGAAAATAAGGGTGCGCTTACAATTTAACATTTATGAGAACGTAACTAAAAATATGACTTGCAAAACTATATTTTTTACAATACCCCATCAGAGGTACAAGTATTGTTTCTTTGGTTGTAATCTATTAAATGAGATCTTTTTGGACCCTCTATTACATTTTTTGTGGTTTAGTTTTGTGGTTTTGTTGTTTGGTTACAAAGAGTGGAATGTAACTGGTCCAACAATGCTTATGATCCAAAATTTAATTCTGGAAATTGATTGTCAATGTGCAATAATTTGATTGCACCAGGAACTGAGCCTGGGACAGATATTCAAACAACTGAGCTGTGGAATTAAACACTGCATTCATTACTCATGACAATTCACAATCTAATAGAGATCAGCATTCACATTCAGAATGTAATTGGCATGAGGATGAACAAAATACAATGATACACACATTATAGAATAAAAATTGAATCAAGACAGTTTGTCATGAGAAACAATTATTGCCAGAACAGTGTAACATGACATATGCAACTTATATCAATACCAATAATACAAATTAATTAATACTAATACTAAAAATATATCACAGACCAGATACTAAGCATTAAACAAATCCTAAAAATGCATAAAAATAGTCTCTGAAACAGGGACACAAAGTTTTTGTATTCCTAATTTCTCAACAAAGTGTCTTAACATAGCAAAAAAGACATTCCAAATTTGTGAAAATGACTATCTTTAACAGAATGAATTTCATCTTAAAATTTAATTTAATTTAATTAGAATTTCCTAATCAGATGTGGGAAATATAGTTTATGTAATGGATCTGTATCCAATGACAGAATATACACTGATCTTAAAACGCTCAATACTTGTACCATTACAAACTTAGCGTAGAGGTATGTTCACAGACTTTGTGCAGAATGAAGAAAGTCATTCACTGCACATAACAATAATTCTTTAATATGATCTCCCTGAGTTCTCAAAGAGAACAAATTTAAAAAGAAAATCTTCTTTCCATGTTAATCGACCTTATTGGGGTATAATTTTAACATTAAAAATATTAGATCAACATTGTTTTCACTCATATGAATCTGTACCATGGTTTTTAACTGCAAAATATACAGATTATCTGCAATAACTTTTCACACATTTCATACCAGTGTGTCTGCAATACCAATCTCATGATATCTCTAATAATAAAATAAAGCAAATTTGAGTGGACCAAATATGTGCGTAGCTAGAAAAATCTGCTGATGAGAAACACTTTATTCACATTATTTTACTATTTTATGGCAATGCATATTGCCCACAAATTGTTGTCTGAACAAATAAATTATACTTATTTCTATTGAAAAGAAGTCTCACCGAGAGTAACATCCACTGAAACTTCTGGATTTCGAATCTGGACATCTGAAACCGAAAATTTACATTAGAGAATCACTTTACGACACAATACTGAAACGCCTAAATGCATATTGAAGAAAATGAACTTACTTCTTTCAACTGGAACGCTTGCATCGAAATCCCGCAAGGCTTCCTCGCAAAGGGGATTTCGCAGTTCCGAAAATTTTATTGGAACAGCATATTCATACGTCCTATAATTCGCAGATAAATGCTGTTCCACAAAATGTTCTTTACAAACAAATCTGGTCGTTGTCAATCTCTTCCAAGAACATTTGGCAAGAGCTGGGTCCCCAATTGCTTTTAATCATTCTCTGCATCTAAATCATAAATATATTTATTTTACTGACACAATTCAACAAAATAATAATAAAAAATCAGTGTTAATCAACAAACTACATGCATAGAAATGTAAGATACGAAAAATGTTACTCACTTTTTAACGTTTTTCGGAAATTCAAATAGCCGCTTTGTAACGGCTTATTTTGGTTTCGAATTGGTGCAATTGGGCACCCAGCATCTTCTCGTAGATTTCGATATTACAAAAACGCAGATATCTTCCCAGACTCGAAATCACCTGTCGCTAGCAACAGCAGCACACAGATATACTCTCTGAATTTATTACACACAGCAAACGCTCGCCAGGGCAGATGCAAGCTCATCAAACGCCTCAGAGACAAACGCCTTTGAATCAACCACCTCAGTCGCGCCAAACTCTCAAAATGAGTAGTTCACAGATTCACCGTCAGAGCGCGTTGGTGAAAATACAGTTGTATATGGCGTCGGGCTGAAATTCAAATAACGACTTCTACCGGCCTATCTAGTGACATAGGACTGGGCGCCATAAGACACACACAACTTGATACTTATTCTTGCCTATTTCTATTTCCAAATAAACTTGTCTTGTTATTGGTTTTGATTTTTTCCGATTCGCACCTATCAGAAAAGACTTTACGAGCGGCAATGTAGGTACTTCCACTCCCTTGTTCTTTAATTCATGCAACAAACTTTCAGCTATGACGGAAGTTGCACAACCTGTGTCTACTAATACCGAAGTATCAACACCCTCACATTTAACTTTAATTCTCGGACACTGCCTCCTGGATCCGATTTGCATTTGTTCTTCTTCGTTCCACGGTTCATCATCAAATAATATTAATTCGATCGATAATATCGCCACCTCTTCTTCCCTAGATTGTTCTATAAGGTTTGCGGCGGGATGGCGTGTCGAAACAAACCTTTCTAATTTTCCGACTCATGTCCGCGAGATGTACTTGGTCCTGTATTTCTGGGTTGGAAAACTCCTCTATCAATAGAATTTTTTCTATTTCTATCCCTAGACGAGGTCCTGTCTTGTCTAGCATAAGTTTGTTTTTCTTGGTAATGTTTCGGTTTGTAAGTTTCTCCGGTTTCTGGTTTGCTTACAATATGTTGTTGCTGTCTGCTATCTTGACTATTTACCGGAGCATTAGCATTTGCCCTTGCTTTCTGTAACCTTTCATTATACACGAAAGTGGCATCATATAATCCTAGCTGCGTAATTAATTTTTCAGTGGACATTGGTAAGAGATTCTTTAGCAAATTTTGCGTCGCGGAAGGAAAATGACGTATTAATAAACAGACAATTTCTTCATCCGGTATCGTCGGAGTACATAATTTGAAACAAGCTAATTTCTCCGTTGCATATTCCTGCATGGACATCGTACCCTTCTTCCACGTACCATACATTACGTTAACTTTAAAATTGATTTGAGTTTCATTATTCCAGTATCTCGAATAAAATTTCTCTTTGAATTCGGCCATAGTTTTGGGAAACTCTCCTAAACTATCCGCCCAGATTCGTGCATTACCCTGCAACATCTGATAAACTATTCGAGTTTTCTTGCTGTCCGGAACACAATTTAAAGAAAAGAAATTATCTACCTCTTTCATAAATACACATGGATTTTCATCTCCCGCTGCACTGAAATTAGGAGTACACGGTAACGAAACATACGTGGGCTGAACACTTCCTCCACTCGATGGTAAATTTTCTAGTTGATTTTTCAGTTCTACTACTACTTCATTCTTATATGCATTAATTTGATGTTGTAGAACGCCATCCTGTTCGGAAAGAGCCTTTATTCCACTGTCTAATTTATTAGCTTGAACCTGAACTTGTTCAGTAACTAATTTCTGGAACTTTTCTACTCCTTGTTCCACCTCAGTCTGCCTGTCGGATACGGCGGTTATAAGATCCGATTGTGTTTCGATCCTATTTTCAAATCCTTTCGTTACTTGATCAACCTTCTCTTCTAATTCATGTCCCAGCTCCGTGAATTTTTTCTCTAAGTTCTCGTGTTCCTGTGCTAATTCTTGTTGAATCTCGTTCTTAAATTCGACCTTCCACTGCTCTGCTAATTCAGTGAACTGTGTTTTTAAATTTTCTTCTAACTTCCTATTATTTTCTTCTAATTTAGTGTCGAATTCCGTGAATTTTGTTTCCAATGCATTTATTGCCGAGTTATTCTCCTCTAATTTGGTTTCCAAAATAGCCTTGTTCTCCTCTAATTTGGTTTCCAAAGTAACCCCTAATTTTTTTATGTTGTCCTCTGATTTAGCTTCCAAAGTAACTCCTAATTTTTTATGTTTTCCTCTGATTTAGCTTCCAAAGTAACCCCTAATTTTTTTATGGTTTCCTCTGTTTTTTCATCCTGCATGACTAACCTCACATCTAATTGTTGCATAAATTGCCCTATTAACCGTTGCATCATTAAATTAGCCCTCTCGAGGTTTCGTTCTTCCTCATCCGGATCTCGTGTTGGCGTTGGCTGCGATTCTGTGGGCGAGGTCTCGGTAGTTTCTCCTGCCGCTCCTTGTTCTACTCTTGTCGTTGCCTCTACGATCATCGTACCTGGTGCTTGTCCCCCAGTTTCCCTATCGCTATCTGATTCCTCAGAAGTTCCTTCCACGGTAGGTAAATTCCTAGCCACGTTATACTTGTCTGTCATTTTGAATCTATTAACTGCCTAGAATCAATCAATCCTTTTTCCAAACACAATACACCTCTCACAAAAATATTTCACACAGAAATACCAGGCACAATATGAAACCGATAAAACTCTCATATAATAAATATCCTTTTTGAAAAAAAAAACACTTCTGAAATAACACACTTTTACACAACAACCTAGTTCTCTGCAACCTGGTCAGAAATCTTTGTGAACTGTGATTCAATTGTACTAGTAATTTTAGTTACACCAAATTTTGGTCTCAGTTTTTCCCAAATCGAGTTTGTGGTAACTGCATCCAATAATCGAGCCCCGCTTATGGGCGCCAGTTGCGACCCACCCGTCCGACTAGCTCAGAATGGGGGTTTTCTGGGTAGACGCAATCAAAAAAAAAATTTTATAAGAAGAATGGCGGGATTCAGGGTCGTGCAGAACGTTGTGGATTGGATGCAATTACTTAAAAAACACAAGGAGAATCACTTTTCACACACTCAAATATATTCTATAAAAGTTTTGCTGTTATTACAATTACACGAACCAATCAGAAGATAATTTAAATACACACTGATCATAAAATGCTGAAAGGAAAAAAAACACAAAACACACTAGTCACTATATACAAGGTTTCTTACTCTCTCTCTGAACATTCAATTTCAGTTACTACTTTCTTCAATCATGAGAAAGGTTTAGAAATGTTTACTTTTTACAAATTAACAAATTCTACTTAAAAATCAAGTCTGACAATTCTGAATTGATCTTGTTCGTAATAAATTACTCTCTCTCTCTTTCAACAAAACAATTCTGAGAATATCTGTAACTGATTACTCCTTCATTTTCTAGTTTTACCAGTTATAACTGTACATTTCCAATTTTCTTTTGAAAGAAAAGATTGATTCTTTACTCGCGTGCTAGGGGTGGAAAGAAATTGTAATTATACTTTTCTTATCGTTAAGTATGACAAATACGTCTCCCCCTCTTTTCTACGCCAAGACTGCAACCTAAACTTTCCTTCCAATATCTAGAAACTGTTCGCTAGGCACGACCTTACGTTTTCACTTCTCGGGTGCGACGCGAAGCTCCCAGCGGCGCGGCCTTGAAATAACCAACCTCGGTCTGAGGACGCCGTCCCCTCCACAGAACTGCTCGCTCTTCCGTCGAAGTCTCGTTGTTCACCAGCACGTGCCCACCGTCTCGTATTCAGTTGAAACTCTTTTCGTATGCTCAGATAGAATTGTATTGGCGTCGAATTCTTTTAAATTGAGCACTACAGATTTACAAGAGCCACTATTACGACGATAAACGAAATTAACAAGAGAAAAAAAATAAACTCTTCTAGTCTTCTTGAAGAGTTTTTCATAGAATGCCTTCCTGTAGTCCGTTGCAGCACAAGTTCCCGTCTTGTGGGCGGCACGTCCGAACTGGTCCGCTGTTGTCTAGAGAAAGAACGACTTTTTCTCCGTCAACTACAGGGCTCGCCCGATCTAACGTGGCGATCTCTATTGATCTCTTTAGGTAATTGTTACCTTCTCATATCATTCCGCGTTGGCACGCGTTCAAACAGCTGGTCTCTTGTTCAGGACATTAATGTGACCTGCTTTCCGAGGCTTCGGGGGAAACGGATGGCCACAACGTGACTCACCTGTAAATGACATACATACATATGACACACATACATATGACAGTCCAGACCATATATACACACAGGTTCCACCAACTATGGATCACCCCCATAACTTCTAAACGGTTCATGATATCTAAATGCAGTTTTTGCTGAACAATGTGGAATCATGTGGCAAGTAACATGCCGTAGAGATATTGTAGATAGTATTTTTAGTTTTCGAGAAATTTAATCATTTTCGATTTTTTAAATGGAACTATATATTTTTCTCACCAGCAATGGATATACCATGAAAAGAGGATTAAAATTATGTATCATATGCTAATATTTTGATAGTAACTTGAGTATAAAATTAGACTTTGTGACATGTGATTTTGAATTAAACGGGTAATCGTGTAGCAGCCCTTGCAACTCTCGCCTTCGGGGAAGGTGGCCTTCGCGGTGTCAAGACTGTTGCGTGGAGAAGAGAGACTGAGAGAGGTAGCAGTGGAGGATAAGAGGCATAACTACAGCAATCCTTGGTGTTGAAACAAACGTCACTCTATGAAATACCAATTTTAACGATCAGAATGGGGGATTTTTTGCATTTATTTATGTGGATTTAACTTGTCTTCTACTGAAATTTCAAAACATTGATTGTTCCAAATAACGATATAAAAATTGGTAGCGTAAGGAAGATAATAATAAATATCATTTTCAAACTGTACAAGAAGCCAACCACCGTCTCTTCGTTGTTAAATTTTTTAATTAAAATGATCACTCGTCCACTTTGCAACCATACATTGCACTGTTATTTTGACTGTAACAGACCGCCACAGAAGGTCACGCAGCGCTCCACCAGCAAGGGCGCCCTCGGCGACCTCCGTCTCGTTTCGCCAGAAATCAAGCCAATGTGCATCAGGTCGGGACGGAGGAAAGGCCGTCCCGACCTGATGCACGTACCCTTATCGGCTATGTCAAATTTAATTATGTTGATTCAGATTTATACCGAGTTGTACATGATATCAGTTTTTTTATGAATTACCTAATACTCGGAAGTGTAATTTAGTTGAGTAGTTATGCTATCTGTATCGAGGAGTAACATTTACTAAATTTAAAATACTAGATATTTTTACCAAGCTGTGCAGTATTAGTGAAACTTAGTATATTTGTGCACGGTGAGTAAATTATAACATATTTTGGAATGATACATTAGTTCATTAATCGTCATAACTTTTTAGTATATTATTCCTGGAAATTATGGTTTTATCTGTATCCATTATTTTCTTAATATTCTAAGTAAGGTAACGAAATTATGATTCTGTCCCTTAGTTCAATTAAATTGTATAAATTTACAATATTTACCAAAATATTTATTTCTTCTTCTTGCCGGTTTCTTAACAGCTACTTAGGTCTTCCGGCGCCTAACCTTCTTTTCCAGTCTTCTCTGTTCTTCCAGGAATCGGGAGGTAAATTCCACTTCTTGAGTATCTTTCTGATCTGGTCGTTCCACCCTGGTCTTGTTTTTCCTCGTTTTCTCCTTTCACATGAATTCCATTCTAATGATCTTTTTGGGAGATATTTATTTATTTAATTACAAAATATCTAATTTCAAATTTATAGTGAGACATCCTAAAGTTCTGAAATAATTCTTCGTCTTCCTTTAGGACGGGATGTAATAGGTGAAATTTTCCTTTTGTCATTCCCATTTTGTTTAGACGAGAAGAAGAGAATCTGGGCTTTCTTCGTCTTTTTGCTTCATTTTATTTTTTATTTATTTATTTTACGTCAAAAAACAGTTAAAACTGCTTATGACGTGCTATGGGGAGAAGTGATTTCTGTGCACATTTTCAAAATTCTGTGATCCCTACACTAAGTCATATTTTTCTTCCGCTATTACAAATGAACACAATGCGATTCCTTATTTACTTAAATCAGGCTTGCATATCCCCTTCTTCCATGGGCATTCTGCACTCAAGAGCAAAAAGTCTACACGCGAGAGCGGCGAGATATGCACTATTGGGAGAAGGAGAGTACCGTGCCATTTACACAGAGGGGTCGTCGCGGCGCGTAGATTGAATGCTTGGACGTCAAATGCAATGGTCCATTCTGTGAAATCATTTGCTAAAAAATCAAAATATCAGTTTGAAACTCCTAAAATAATTTTGTACATTTCATTACCATAATATCCACATTGTAAAATCAATGGCCTTTAATAATTATCTGCCAAAAATTATTGAAAAATTTGTAAAAATAAGACTTTCTTTTTTTAAAGTACAATATTCTACAATTTCAAAATCTCCTGATTATAAGAATATTGTTTATTCCTTACATTCCTAACTTTACCCTACATTCATAAAACAACTTTCCCTAGAACAAAATTATAGATTTGTACACAAGATTCTGAACAAAAAAACTTCAATAAAAATAATAAAGATAAGATTGAGAAAATGGAAAAACACGATGTTGTATTTAAAATGCCCCAAATGCCCTCAATGCTCCGAGACGTATATTAATCAGACAATAAGAAAAGTTAGACAAAGAATACCTGAACATCAAAGGAACATAAAGTAACCACTTCAAAAACTTGACTCAGTCTCGAAACATCAACTTGAATTAGGACATACCATCGACTTCAAACAAGTAATGATTCTAGACTAAGAACCACGGAAGGGCGCGAGAATTGTGTCAGTGATATTCCATATACAACTTAATCACACCTTGAATACCATGGTAGAATCCAATTCCTTCACCGGAATTTACAACTTGCTATTACATAATAATGAAAATCAAAATTAAGTCTTTCTTCCTCATTTCTTTCTCCCCTTTAGTTATAAATTTGCATTCCAACTTTATTAAAAATAAGGTGAGCTTCTGCCAATTTATGTATGAAAAATATAATACATATGATACAGTGCGACCATTCTATAAATGTGCCGGTAGCGCGGGGATTTGGCCTCGGCGAACGAGGCCACGGATGCCAGGGAAATCGAGACAGGCGGTCGGAAGGATCGCCGAAGAGGGAAGGTGGTTTACCGGAAAGTTTAAATTGTAGTCATGTTCAAGTACATGCTGGAACTACTCTGATACAATTTTGACCTCTAAATAAGTTGTGGTTCACTTAGTAAAGGATGTCCTGTGGAATTGCAGATATCTGTTCCTGTCTATTGCGCAGTAATTCTTCTTCCGTGTGTCGCCTATATGCGATCTTTCAGGAAATCCTTAATGAAAGAAATCACAAGGAGTCATATCAGGAGAGTGTGAATGCCACAAACTATGTGTGATAATTCTGTCTCCATAAACGGCATGTAAACCCTTAAGTAAACTGAAACAGTGTGTGCGGTTGCGGAGTCCTGTTGAAAATTACTGTATACTAGTTGCTCTTGGAGATGGAAACAATCACTGTTGCCATCCTTGAGGAAGACCATTATGCCGTGTGAGTACATTGCCGTGTGAGACAATTATGCCGTAGAGCGAAAATTATCTCTGGGTACTGGGGTTTATCAACGCTACCTACATAGATCTATTTAGGTGGCGGAGGCTTAATTCCTGGCATACCCATTACAATTGCAGCGATAAAACAAGTTTTTGGAAATTTCTTAGAATCTTCTTGTCGTATCCGAAAACAAATTATCAGTTCCTACCAGGAGATCGAGACGCATTTCATGACACCTCATTTGTCTCGGTTGGTGGACGGGAAGTGGTCTAACCGTGAGTGACGGACGCATAGGTGAAAAGACACTCAAATACTAAATAGGGATACACTCTTCATTTGACAACATTTGGAAGAAAGATTCCAGGATACAATGTACACAACGGTTTGACACATTTCACGTATATGTCATACCCACACACGCTTTCTGTTTGAGAGTGAACTTCGAGCGAGCCGTCACAAACCGACTATTCAACAAAGCCTGGAAAGCATGCCTTTGGCAGGGCAGGACCTTCAAACACCGCGATCCCAGCGGAGTTAAGCGCGCCGTTCCCCTACGAGTGACGGCCCGTCAGCCTAGCAGAAGTTTTCAAGATGGCGGCACACTAATAAAATAGTCGCACTGTACAAACCTTATTAAATTATGACGTTTGATTTGTAGTTGATTGTAATATCAAGTAATTCTCTTTATTATCCACTGTTCCGAAGGGAAGCTTATGTTTTGACTGCAGTTAAGAATTCAGTATTAAAAAATGTGCAAACTTTTTCCTTGATGTCCCATTAAGTTGAGATTCCCTCCTGAAGATCCCATTAAGTTGGCAGAAACTTACCTTATTTTTAATAAAGTTGGAATGCAAATTGAAAACTAGACTAAAACATTTACATTATTTACTATATAGTGTGACTTCGTGGGAATACACAGTAATCACAGACACGAGCTTCAATGATAAATATGTACAGGTTTATTCACAATATGTACAGTAAATAATTAAAGTTACTGTTAGCTCTGGTAGACGTTTACTCCCCTGATCGCAGGAGCGATCCTTAAAAAGGAAATGTCTGACTCGTGGCCCGCGCCACTCCTCAGCGAGCCTTATGCACCCAGCATACAGCTCCGGCGACCTCGGTCACCCGTGGAAATAGTGTCCACAACGGCGTCCCAACACATGGGTTGCCGTACGAGCCTAGCTCGGCTCCGCACCGCCCTGGGCGCAAGTTTTGCGCGTTCGCACGAGGGTTCCACTCAGCTCGACAAACCCCGCCCCCGGGCTCTGCGTTCGCTCTTATATAGCTCCCACCCACGTGACCTGAAACGTCACTGGGTTTTTCACACGGCCCGCGCTAGTTGCGTTGCCAGGCATTTTGGACATCCATTTCCCTGGATTCTAAGAATTTTGCACGCGGCACGCGGCAAAAATGCGCTGTCCCGCATTTTGGGCATCCCTTTCCGTATCTCTTAGAATTCTCAAAATTCCTCATTGTTCTCACATCCTGCCTGGCCCCTGGCGTCTAATCCCTTGACGCAGCGACCTTGTGACGCCCCGCCGGTCGCTCTGTGTAGCCCTACAATACGTTACAATAGTATAAAATAACATAAAAACACAGAATGCGCATTTCTAGCTGCTGCTCCTTTCTCTTAAACGTCTTTGTGAGAACTGGAGATGGTTAAGAGTAATGTATTTCATCCGTCAAGGAAGAGGGGGGGGGAAACAAATGAGGAAGAAAGACTTCATTTTGATTTTCATTATTAAAATGTAATAGCAAGTTGTAAATTCCGGTGAAGGAATTGGATTCTACCATGGTATTCAAGGTGTGATTAAGTTGTATATGGAATATCACTGACACAATTCTCGCGCCCTTCCGTTGTTCTTAGTCTAGAATCATTACTTGTTTGAAGTCGATGGTATGTCCTTATTCAAGTTGATGTTTCGAGACAGAGTTAAGTTTTTGAAGTGGTTATTTTATGTTCGTTTGATGTTCAGATACGCTTTGTCTACGTTTTTTTAGAGTCCGACCAATATAAGTTTCAGGCCATTGAGGACATTTGGGGCATTTTAAATACAACCTTTTTTTTCGTTTTCTCAATCTTATCTTTATTTTTATTGAAGTTTTTTTTTGTTCAGAACCTTGTGTACAAATCTATGATTTTGTCCTAGGGAAAGTTGTTTTATGGATATAGGGTATAGTTAGGAATGTAAGGAATAAACAATATTGTTTTAATCAGCAGATTTTGAAATTGTAGAATGTGTTGTGTATGTATGTATGTATGTATGTATGTATATATATATATATATATATATATATATATATATATATATATATATATATATATATATATATATATTGAGGGTACTTTACATGAAGTCTCAAAACCATTTTCAAAATTTTCTCAAATATGGCTGCAATTTTTTGAAATTAAACTTTGTCCTTGAATAGCGTAAAGAACGCTTAAGAGAATGGCGTAGGTCGTTGAAATCCCTGCTTTTCCTTAAAATTGCGAAATGCAACTTGTTTTGGGGCGTCTTACTACAAGTACAATTTTGAAGATAGATTTTTTCCTTCATGAAATCTGTTCCTTGAAGACATCTTGAAATAAGGTCAAGTACGAATTTTCGAATATATGAGTAGTTTTCGTGTAATTTTGCATAAAATATAGTGAGTTTAAAAATATTTAAAGCATTTTTTCTCTAAAATGGCACCAAATTTTTCTTTTAAATTTTTCTCTTATATATTGTGGAACGGTAATAAAATATGGTACTAGTCCAATTTTTCGGCGAACTCTCCGTGTTTTGGAAAATGTTTGCAATTTTCGAAAATACGGAGAGTTCGCCGAAAAATTGGACTAGTACCTAATTTAGGCAGAATTAGACTTGAACCACATTTAACCGTCCTTTTTTACATTCAAGGAAAGCGTCTGAACGATTTAGGTGCTACCGTTGACCACTGACGGATGGACAGATGTTTTTCCGTCAATTTTTCGTTGTCAAAAACCCTCAAAAAGTGAGTTTTGACTGCACAGCGTGTAGGGGGAAGATTGATTGATTGATCAATTGATTAGTGATTCTGGACGCGTTAACTACGATCGTCATTAGTCCTGTAAGTGTAGTGCGAGTTTTCTCAGGAGATGTTGATTTTCTCCGCTAGATGATGTGATTCGACGCCGACCTATCGCCGGTTAGAGAGATTTTCCCAAACCAGGTATCTCCCACCACTGGGGCACCACCCCAGCCCGGACAAGCTCTAAGCTCCCGACCGGTCTCCCGGCAGAGGGTGTGGTAGTTAGGGGCATGTTAGTGTAAGTGTGTATTAGTAAGGAGTGAGAATCGGACAAGGAAGAGGAAGAAAAGATCGCGCGCGGTCCGTGGCGTGTTTGTTAGGGTACTGCTCCGACATTTGCCTGGTAATGATCGGGGAACTACGGAAAACTATCGATCAGAGCAGCTGGACGCTAGAATTCTCTACAAGCTCTTCCGGACAGCGACTGTTCGACCTAGCTATGTAGCCTGTGTCGTAAATCCTGCCACAGTGGGGATTCAGACCTAGGATCTCCCGGTCAGAGGCACTGCAGTGACATCAGTTGATGCCCTGAGCCACTTGTCCCGGTTTCGAGTAAGTAATTTACTACACATAGGGACAATATCTGTTTTTCTCTGTCGGAAAATCGCCGTTTGCCGGACGACTACAATACTTTTTTTACTACCTACGTTGTCAGGCGAGAAAGTAAATTTTTGCCTGCTCTGCGCAAGATATGCCTCCCTAAGTGAAACTAATTGAAACAACAAATTTGGTGAAGCACAATTAGATGGATGAGAGTTGAATGTTGAAGTATTAAGTTTCGTGTTAGACAACCAATACTTGTAGGAGACAATATGTAAAACATATTATCCAACATATTCCATTTCGACGTGAAAATTATATAATTGAATATCAAGACAACTCCCTTTTAAATTCCGTCTCTTCAACGCATTATGCGGCCGCTGAAGATTTATTGGTCCACTGTTGGGGTATGCACACTACTTTATCCTTCTACACGTATCATGAAGATGAAGAGAGCATCTCGTGCTTGCGCGTGAGCAGTAGCGACATCTTCATGCACCTGCTCACGAAGAAAATTTCGCGTTCGTGGAGGGACGAGCTGGCACAGCGGGGTGCAGTCGAGGGAGGACGTCGCGGGCCGCTCCGCTTCCTGATGCGGAAAGACCGATAGGGCATGAAATTGATATGCAGCAAGAGCAGCGGTCAAATGTTATGGAAATTTAATTCGGTCTTCTCGCGCTGAATATGGTCCTGAGAGACGGCGGCGCGGGGACGAACGGAGGGCGGGCAGCGGGCGGCAGGCTGCCGGCGAGGGAACCCGGGTAGGGGGGGGGCGGAGAGCGGCTGCGACGAGACAGCTTCGACAAGCGGCCCGCGCGCAGTGGGCGGAAACGCGAATCTAGAAGGAACATTAGGACTCGGTTTAATGGCCGCTTTTGAGGATATTTTACATCTGGGGTTCTAGAACTGCGCATGCGTGTGCTAAATCTCCGGAACCGTTCCAGAAAATGACGCCTTTATAACGGGACTTCGAGTTCATATTTCGTCGATGCACATGTCAGTCGAGACATATCTTTAATATTATAATATAGTAGGAAAACGGGTTTAACCCAAGAGGATCCGTTTATTTTGAGGCCAATGACAAAAGATGAATTTTTAAAACGCAGTCTGAAGCCGTGGTTGTGAAATTTCGGTTAAATACACTACGCGTTTGGGGTTTAATCCAATGCGTGTTTCGTATTGCTAAAGACGAAGATTCGAGGTAATCCGACAGCGCTGTTGAAGCCGCAATTAAAAAAAATAGGGTTGGTCACATTGAAAATATGGATGGGGACTGCAATCATTATGTTTTTCTGCAAGTACTCTAAGGGGAAATTTGAGGAAAGGACAAATAATTTAATAGTATTCGTTCCACCGTACTTGTATTGGTGGTACTTGGAATATTAAAACCGGGAGCGGTAGATCAGTGCATCAACTGGTGTCACTGCAACGCCTCTGACCGGGAGGTCATAGGTTCGAGTCCTGACGGTGGCAGGATTTTCGACACCAGCTTTTCAGCTGGGTCGAATTCAGTCGCTGTCTGGAGGAGAATTCTAGCGGCCGGCTGCCGGCTGCTCGACTACCGGATCGGTAGTTTTCCGTGGTCTCTCCGATCAACACTAGGCGAATGCCGGAGCAGTACCCTACCAAACGGGCCACGGACCGCGCGCGATCTGTCCTTCCTCTTCCTTGTCCTATCCTCTCCCCTTACACACACACTTACTGTAACATGCACTACACAACCAATATTCCGGGAGACCGGTCGGGAGCTTAGAGCTTGTCCCGGCTGGGGCGGTGCCCCGCTGGTAGGAGAGTCCTGGTTAGGGGGAAACCCCACTAGCCGACGGTAGGTCGGCGCCGGATCTCGCCATCCAGCGGGGAAGATCACCACCATCTGCCGATAAAAAAAACAAGAAAAAACATGCACTACGTTAACGGGACTAATGACCGGAGCAGTTGACGCGCCCGGAATGATGAAAAAATGAATCAATCAATTGGAATATTAAAGAAATTTGACGCTATTTTAATGCAAGTAAAGAAAGTTTGCGATAACTGAAATGGTGTTCTAAAATTCTTTCTGTTATATTAAGACAGTTTATTTTCTAAACTTGAATTATTTGAGTTGACTGAATGATCTCATTGGCCTAAACATATTTTTGAAATATATTTTACTTCCTTGTCTACTACACAAGAAGTAAAGAGAAGGAATTAAAATCGTACAGCGAATATAGGCGATTTTTTAAAGATAAACTCTGATTGTCGGGCCCTGGTAGCGAAAGAGTGAAAATCTAGTTTCTCCATGTAGTAAATTACTTCTTCTTACGCGTGTAATCAGAATCCATGTTTTGCGGGTTCTTGATACCACAAATCTTGATGCATTTTGACGGCAAAACTTGTCTTTCCGTCTGTCATGCCAACCGTTCGTTCAACTACCCGTGCGTCTGTCCGTCCGTCCATCCGTCCGTCTGTCCATGTGTTCGTCTGTGGTCAACGCTAGCGCCTAAAACCATTCTGCCAATTTTCTCCAAAATTGATATTCCCAAATCGCTTTTAAATGTACTCAAGGTCCTGAGAGTATTCGTATAAATACAATATTGAAGATTGACATTTTTTACTTAATAGGATCTGTTCTTGAAAGGCAGATCTTGAAATAATTTTTTTTCGAAAATATGGTTTTGCGTAATTTTGTGTGAAATATAGGGATTTTTTGTAACAATTTTTTGTAACATTTTTAATTTTTCTGTAACAATTTTTCTCTCAAAAAGTCTTCAAATTTTTTCTTTAAAATTTCTTCTCGTATCTAACAAAAGAAATAAAAATCGAACTAGTACCATTTCCGGCCAACTCTGTATTTTTTTAAATTGTAAAAATTTAACACTTCAAAACTGTAAGTTGAAGATAAAGATTTTTGTTTGAAACAAAATTTGTTGTAAAAATAATCATCCCTTTAAGAAAGTAACGTACAATTTTTTGAAAAATAGAGTAATTTTCGTGTGGTTTGTACTTGAAATTTATACAATTTACAAAAAAATCTTTTTCTCAAAACCCGCTCCAAAGATTTTCTTCAACTTTTTCCATGGATAGAACAAGGAAAGCTTAAAAGAATGTCGCAGGTTTCATTTTTAGTGAACTTTCTGAATTTTTTAAATTGGAAAATTTAGAAATAATGCGAGAAAGTTTGTGCTGTTGTAACCCTACTAGTTTCCTGATTGAAATCTATTGATCTAAGACAGATTTTGAAGTAAGGTCATGAAGAATTTTTCGAAAATGTGAGTAGTTTTCTCGTAACTTTGCGTGAAATTTTGGCAATTTTTAGCAATTATTTTCTCAGAAAAGGTTCAAAAGTTTTTAAATTTTTTCCTCAGTCAAGCAAGGGAAAGTAAAAAAAAGGGCTTTGACGCATTTTCAGCAAACTCTGTTTTTTTCGAAAATTGCAAAAAAATAACATTGCAAAATTACAGCATTGCTGTTTTTTCTTAAACGGAATCTATTATAAACATTATATTTTTACGCAAACGACGGAAAATTGTTTTCCAAAACGTAGCTCGTATACTCAAGAACAACAAATAAAATACTGCTGTACAACACTTCCATAAATTAAAACTACGAACTATTCACAAAAACAGACTTAACGAATACTGCAATACCATAGTATAGTTTGTGTACACTACAACAGTTCTTTACATATCTAGAATATGAAACAAATTCCTCCCTTACGCAGCTCGTGAATAGCAAATATTTAATGGCGTGTGGCCTCTTTCTGGGAGCGTTGCTCTCGTATGACATCAGCTTTGTCGTAGCCAGTGATGACGGACGCACTGATTATGAGAATTCAGTCGGTACGCGCAGTATGAAAATAGGCAGAATAACACAATCAAACATTTACTTTAGTTTTATTTATTTTACGTCAAAAAGTTAAAAACTATGTGACGTGCTACGGGGAAAAGTGTATTTATTATTGTTATTATTTAATTGTTTTTGTACATAGATCAGTTCTTAGAACTATACATATGTAGTGACGACATAATTCATAAAAACTTAACGTAACTTAACAATGCAGAGGTTGAGGAAACCATGATGGCACCTCGTAGATTTTATTCTAGGTCTGAAAATAATTTACATATGTGGAATGGATATTTATTTTTGATGCGAGTAGGATGAGTGGGGTTTTTACAGAGGTTGAACGAAGATAAGATTTAAATGTGGTGAACATTAGAGAAGAAGTTATGGGATAGGTAAGTCATGTGGTGAATGATGGAATCGAGGTTGAATTCATTATGTAATTGATATGAACCACGATGCATTGGTAATGGTGCGAAGGAATTAGTTCTGTACTATTTGAATTTTGTTAATGTTTGTTTTCGCAGCATTAATCCATAGTGGGTAGGCATAGAGAAGAGTTGGTCTGATAGTATGAGTTTTGTATAGTATTATTGCTGTTTTGTATGGAAGGTATTTATTCCTATTAATTAGTGATTATAGTTGATGATGTTTGTTTTTAGTTTGTATTATTTTGGTGTCTATGTGTTGTTTCCAATTCATTTTGGTGTCCATGTGCAGTCTTAAATATTTAATGGGTTTATTTCGGGGGTTCCATGGGATGGGCTCATTATTTTACGTTAATGTGGTTGGTGGAGTGTATGGCCTTAAAGAAAAAAATTGCTGCAGTTTTGTTTGGGTTTAATTTTATTTTTAATTTAGATGACCAACTGTCTATTACGTATAGGTATAATTGTATGTTGTTTTTAATGTTGATTAGAGAGTGATTGGAAGCGAAAATAAGTGTATCGTCTGCAAACTGTAATGTTTTTACTGTTGGATGTTTGGGGATGTCTGTTACAAACAGATTGAACAGTGTGGGTGAAAGGAGGGATCCTTGTGGTAATCTTGCTTCGATTAACCTGGTGTTTGAATGATGATTGCTGATTGTTACTGCAGAGGTTCTGTTGGATAAATAATTTTCAATTATTGAGGTGATGTACTGTGGAATGCAGATTTTCTTTAATTTATAAATTAGTACCTGTTGCCATACTCTATCGAATGCCTTACTCTATCAATGCCATACTCTATGTCAAATGAATGTTTTTTTTTTCTGAAATGCTGTGTTGAGATGTTCGGTAATTCCGAGCAGTTGGTGTTGTGTGGACATATGTTCAGTAAATCCAAACTGCTCTCTTGGGATTGCTTTTGTTAATTGTAGGTGTTTTTTGAGACGTTGAAGTATTATTTTTCGAAGATTTTAGCCAGAGATGGTAGAGGGTTTGTTAGGCGATAGCTGTCGGTATTTGCTGCATTTTTATTTGGTTTCGGAACGGGATGAATGATGGCATGCTTCCAAATAGGTGGAAAATGATTTGTTCTGAAGCATGAATTGCATATGTTTGTTATGTTTGCAATTGCGGGGTCAGGTAAGTATTTTAGAATTGAGTTGTTAATATTGTCGAGACATGGCGCTTTTTTATCGGGAGAGAGTTCATGATTTGTTTTATTTCTTTAGGGTTTGTAAAATGAATTTTGCAGTGAGGACCATAGTTTGCGCGGTTTATTGATTGAATTATTGTGTTGTGTTCCGGGTACAGTTTTGTTTGGTTGAGGGTGGCAGTCGACTCAAAGTGTTTGGCTATTTCCTCAGCATTGTCGGTTAGGGTGAATAACTTACCGGAAAAGTGTATTCTACGCACATTTCCTTAATTCTGGAATCCCTACCCTAAGCTACCCTAAGCTACCCTAAGCTACCCGGCGGCGCTAGCCGAATGCGTTTACTACGCTCCGTGAAGTCACGAAGGTTAAGCGCATTCGAGACTCGCGGGTTCGTGGTTGGGTGACCGGCCAGGAACCCCGGGACCTAACGTCGTCGAGCCCCTGGCCGAAGGGATAAAAGGCAATGACTGACTGCGACGTGACGAGACTTGACAAATAGTAAAAAGTAGCACTTTAATGAAGGATTACTCCACTGTGCTAAAGCGCTCAACGCCCCTTAAGGGGGCTTGGAGACGCGTTGCGTCAAGGTGGAGACGCAACAAATAAAAAAAAAAAAAAAGCTATATACAAGTTGAATTCTGAATACACACAATATTTGCATTTGAGGAACTTTCGTTCCTCAACAAAGAACTTAAGCAGCCACTTCGTTGACGTGATGCGAACATTACTGTCATAAAAAGTACGTGATCCTTAGTATCTTTTCTTTGAAGGACTTGCTTTTTAGCCAAACCGTACAGAAACATCGGTATGTTCTTTAGTTTTGTAACAATATAAAAATATAATTTTATGTTTTTTCGAGACAACGCGTGTGGTTTTTACCTTTATGAGACTAAATTCCCTATTTGAATGTTTTATTTCGAAAACTTCGTAATTATTTTTTGTTCCTTTTTTTATTTTTTTAGTGCAGTTACATCGTGTGCATGTATCTACACCATTTTGAGGTGGTTCTAGCATAAGACAAGCAATTCTGGAGAGTGTGTTTGAAGACTATATTAGGATTAATGAAGATTAACATAAGGTCAGTGACCAGTGTTGTTTATGCACTGAAACACCGGAAGACCTTTCCCTTTGGAGTTCGAACAGCAGATTGTTATAAAAGTTAGAACAGGTTGTGTTGCGGTAAATATTAATTGCAAAATAATTATGGGTTCAAACAATGAACAATTGGTCCATTCTCTCCAGATAACATCAATATCCAACGTCGAAAACCTCAACATACTTGCAGATGGATGTGGAGGTCAGAATAAATCTCTCAATGTTAGGGGTCATATCAGTTTTTGTTTCTTGAGGAAATTATAAAGTCATTGAGCGGTATATTCCAATTCAATGACATTCCTTCTTCCCATGCGATTGGAATTTTGCTTTGAGGAAATTAAACATTTACACTTGAAAGGAGTACAAGGTATTGATCGTGATCTAGAAGAACAAATCCCAAGTCATTACCTCTACTGTTCTGACCTACCTAATTATAAACTTAGGTGGCCACGATATTACAAAAAGAACGCGACATGCATTAACTCATACGCAACATAATTCATCACCACCGATGGTGTAGAAATTGCACGTGACTGTACTAATGTACTGGTATCATTCGTTTCGAATAAAATGTGTTGATAAAATCGTAATGCCAAGCACCTCGGCACAACATTCCTATAAAGAAGAAAGCAATGAGAACATCGACAAGATAATCAAGTGTATCCTCAGGATGAAGTCGCTGCATTCTTTGAAGAATTACAAAGCTGACCAATGTGTGACTAATAAATGTATGTATTTGGTTTTGGGTCAATGCGGTCATTTTGCGGAGGTTGCCACGGGCGCCGAACCGATGTGAAGGTCATTCGCCTGCCCGTTCGTCTGACAACCCTGGGCCCCTAGCTAGAATCAACATTTTCCCAACACGGAATTTGCTCGTGTTCTATATTGTTAGCTTATATAACAATTATGTTATTCGCAGTGGTCTAAAGGTTTAATCATACATGATTTCCGGGTTACGCATTTCCACAAAAGCTTAATTATTTAAAACGATTGTTAAACGTAAGTTTAGTTTAATGTAAAATACCAGAAACAATCAGATATTACGTCTGACAGACTGAGAATTATTTTGCACCCTCAACCCATCGTATGAATTATATTAGTATGGCCTATGTTATACTACGCTATACTACGGTACCCTGACCATACGAAAGATGATGTGGGTGACTTTACTATCTTTATAAAAAAACATACTTAGAATTGTATATTTGGTAAAATTCTGAGCTATTTGCAGCTGAGCTCCCGTTAAAGTGAAGTAGTGCTTTCCGAGAACTGCAGTTAAAATTGTATGTAGTATGTGAGGTGGCTCAACACATTCCTCGTATGGGTCGCAATAAGAACGAGAATTGAAGCATTAGACATCAATAATTCATTACTTACTGCGTGAAAAGTGTTCAGCGGACACCTCATTATCTTAAAACGTGTTACTTTTACAAGGTCGTTCTTTTAATATACTGATTAATTTATCCAAATCTAAGAAAATTAGAGTTAGAAAGATGTCACTCAGGCGATCGTCCGAGTTGTGTTCCTTAGTGATTTACTGCGTCGATACATCACTTTCTGGGTCTAGAAACAAAGAACCCTGAAATTATGGAAATCGAACATTAAAATAAATTACTTTTCAGGATGACATCGTTGGATTCACGAATTTGGGTAACGGTCGAGAACTGAAAATTTGAAGAAAATGTATCCCGTTTTTCTTACGAAACTCTCTTGTTGCGAAGTGGGGATGCTAATAATCATATCGGTTACCAATGATAGTTGAAGGCCTGCTGTGTTTTAAAAGCGGAGTTTTTCCCCTTCCTCCCTGTTTTGGTTCGTGTGTAGCGGGCCTGCGAGGGTGGCGGCGAGGGTGGCGGGGGCGGCATCGGCTTCAGCGTCGGCGCTCGAACCCTGTCGCGCCGGCGCTCGGCCTTTGCCGGGCCCGCTCGGCGCGAACCGAAGGGACGGCCCGCGCGCCAGCCGGCCCAGCAGTCGGCGGCGCGCCGCGCAGCCAGCCAGTCGCCCAGCCGCCCAGCTCCCCAGCCCCCAGCGGCCCGACCCGTCTGTCTCGGCGTGCAGCCTGCGAGCAGGGCGAGCGTGCAGCGCGCCTTCCTCTTGCGCCCTCCCGCGCGACGTCCGCCGCCAGATGCCCCGGCGCCAGCGGCCGTCCGCCGCCTCGCTCGGTGAGTGACGCGCCGACGGCGGCCGAGCACATGGCCCTCCGTGGCGGCGCGCGCGCCTGCGCTGCCTCCGAGCGCGCCAAATCGCTGTCTCGCGACCGGCAGCGGTGAGCCTCTCCGCCGAATCGCAGTGGAACTCGCACGTCAAAGCCAAATTTGCCCGCCGATTCCTGATTGTTTGCGACCTTGAACAAAACTTCCCGCGAGTTGAGTATTTCCGCGATTGTTAGCCGTAAAAGAAAACGTAGGGAGGGATGACTCCAGCTCGCCTGTGCGAGCAGCTGTAGTGCCGTGGCTGTGAGCCCGGGTGCTGAGAAGGCAGCTTTGTTGGTCGCGCGACGCAGACTCTGCCATGGAGCGTCGCCGGCCTTCGCGCGCACAGGCGCACGTGTCTGCCGCCGCGGCAACGTGCTCGCCCGCTGAAAGCTCCCCTAATACACTTTTCCCAGCGTACACCTTGTGGATGAAATACGCAAGGCGTGCCTAGTAACAAGTGAAGCTCGTAGTTTTTGTTTTTGATGCGTACATGACAGTCGTGCATGGGAATTTGATTTGTATCACTAGGCAAGCGTTATTGGGAATTCGTTCGAGTGGGGAAATTTCCGTAGATGCAGTGTAAAAATTACATTAAACCTCTTAAATTATGATCACAACTCATTAAAATGTATTTGTTATTTTATCAGGTCATACGAGCTACATGATTCTTGCCTAATTTGAAGAATTCACTTACTGTAGTATTAAATTTTAGAAGATAGATGTTAACTGTTACAGTTAGTACAGTAGTCTAATAACATCTTTGTTGCAAAGACTTAACAATTAAAAAAGATTTTTAAGGCCATCGATTATTTGCTCTGAGGGATCTTTCCATTTATTGTCATATATAGTGAACGTCATAAAGTTAGTGTAGAATATCTCCCAGAACTTAATAAACTTCCAGTGTGCAAGTGAATGAAACGTTACGTTGTTGATAATACCGCGAAACTGAACACCGCGAGAACGTCAAAGAAAGGCAAGAAGATGAACGAAGATTGCATATATTCATAGCGAGGTTTTCAACACAAATGTTGTGTGCATCATAACAGGAAATACTAGTGAATGTGGACGTCCAGAAAATGTGTAGCTTGATTATGGACGATCAAATGACGCGGTAATGCGATATTTCGAATTTCTAAACTGTGGTGTGTGTTGTAGCAAATGCTTATGAATAAGAAAAGTTTGAATATTCGATAATTTTTATAAAAAGCCGAATATTCGAACAAACTGAATGTGTATTTTGATTCTTCCCAAAATCTAAGTGTTCGGGGCTCGAATTTGCAAAGCATTTAAAAGAATAAATGTATGATTTTGTGATACTGGTTATATGCTTTTTAAATACATTTTAACAAATATTGAAATCAGTAAATGTAATTTTCTATATTTGTCTTCTTGAACAACTTTGACAATTCGTTGCAAATTATCGTATTTTTTTCGCGCTTTATGCCGTTTAACTGATAATAAGCGGAGTTTTGATGTATGAACACAACTCCTCGTGTTTTCAATGCATTTACGTAATGTTTTACCAAGATACATTTTTATCGTTTACCTGAGCGAAATGAGAAGCAGAGATTATTGCGTATTTCTATTATATCACATTACTGTATCATTTTATCAGTGAAAGTTCATTTTTCACCAAATAAATAATCAAGTAACTTACCTAGGTAAACTATATAATAATATTTTATTAATGAAGCAATATACCTGACATAAGACATGCAGTTTCTTAAAGTTTAGCACTGATTTTATCAATTCTCTAAAATAATTACTTCGAAATATCTCTTGGTACGCTATGACTTCAAGAGTTGTTTCTCCATTGATGATGGATCATTTATAAATGCATTTATTGTTGCAATATTGCGTTAATAAATTATTATATGCGTCTCATCTCACGATAAAATCAATCATTCGTACAGCAGGAGTGGCGCACATCCCAATTTATATTATCAATAATCTCGTCAATCCTGAGAAGTAGTTTAGGACCACGGCAAAAACTTGTTCTCATATAACTTGCTGACGGTTTATCATGGCATTATTGTGTGTTAACATTTCTGAATCAAATCATATTCTATTTTCATTGGAAGCTATTCTGAGCATGTTAATTACTGAGAAGTTTATGACTCTGTGACACCATATTTCAAAGATAAGATTAATTACTGTGTCTAAATTTTTAAAAAAATGCAAAGTTAATGATAAAAATGTTTTATCTTGTCTACGCTTTTTGGAGGAACTCTCGCCCATGAAACTTTACTACTAATCGTTTTTGATAAAGTTTATTTGTCTATTGAAATCAGATATCGTAGTATTATTAAGTTGTAAGCCTTATGTTTTGAAAGCATTGTTTTGAGAGCACAAATTGTTTGACCCTGAAGAGACTTTAAGTTACGATACAAATTGCAGTTTTTGCATTGGAAAACAATTTTCCATTCGTCCTTTGGTCCTGTGCGTTCTGCACCGAGAAAACTGAACTTGGTACGGCACTTACGCGGCAGGCAGAGTTCGCATTTGGATATGTGTGCGCTTAGACATTTGGGACAAAATATAACTATTGTGGTGTGTTCTGATCGTTTTGTCCTTGCTCGAAAAATTATTGTTAATGCAATGGGAAAGATAGAGGTATGTTTAAAGATATTTATTGAACATAAAAAAGTGTGTAGAAATGAAATGACATGACCCGACAATGGGATTGAATTATTATAGAGGCATTTGCTTTCAAAACCTGCTTAATCCATCATTTCCGAAATTCGTTGTTTTGGTTGGATTTTGGCCAAGCTTAGAGAGTTCATTATCTCCCGAAAGCATGCAGTTCAATCCACTTTATTTCCATCTAAAATGTGCGTAGAACACATCCCGATCTTTTCATATAGCGTTTGGTTTCTCTTGAAAAATCTTAGCAGATGAGATCAGCTGGGTTTCATTTAATTTATTTCGTTAAAAAGTAGTAATAGTTTACCTACGATATACGTTCCTTAATGCTTCTTATTGCAGTTCAAATTTGGAAATCAATTGAGTATTAAAATACGATGTTACTATACGTATATCGTACGTTTTATTCACTTTATAAAAATGAGGTAAATTTAATCTGAAATTTCGTACTAATTATTTGTTTAGTCTTCACGATTCTTTTTCTATAAGTGGCGACACTGTTCTCAATAACGATAACAGTTGAAATACACTTACTATTCTTTTCAAAATGAATGACAGCTCTGGTTCTCTTATCGCAGTAGTAGTAAATGCTTCATTACACAAATTAATTTCAGAAAACCAAGAAAACTATATGAGCGTATGGTATATTTAAAGACGGGTGTGTAAGAAAACATAGTAATTCCATTTCGGAGAAAAAAATATGAATTATTTCTCTGGTAAGGCTGCGAAAGAAAAAGTGAGTAGTCTTTGGAGACACTACTCAATTTTAAAGAGTACAATTTCATTGAATGACAATATTGATATAAGTACCTTTACGCTGTTGTTGAAGCTGTGTTTGTAAGCATTTTGAAGAGAAAAAGTGATTTCAAGGCAAAGAAATCTAGAATAATTTCAAAAGAAGACACACATACATTTTTGGTAGATGCAGATGATATTTATTTATTTAATGAAGATAGTAACTTTAATAATTGGAATTTTTGGAGGCTAACATAAAAAATAGTGACGTGATAGATTAACCGTATCCGTACGCCATTACTTTACCGCACTAATGTCGTAATAAAGTACTGGGCCGCAGTAGTCAGGTCAAGTACCTCATTACGAAACTGAATATAATGACATAAAGTTTGACTTTAAGTAACCAAAATGTATGAAAAACTGCATGCGACATACGGGGGACAAGTATAATCTGCCCACGTTTTCTTGGGCTTCAGGTTGATAGCAAACGCATCTGTACAGCAATATTAATTTTAGTTTCCTGCAACTCTGAGACATTGCGATTACGTAATAGTGTGTTTCCCTAGTACATGATGCATATATTATATTTTTGAAAGTAGATATTTTTGTAAGCCCTTGCGCATTTTTGCTTAAAAGAATGCTCACGCAATGCCTTCGTTTCATTGGTACGTATTTTGATGATGATGCTCCTCGTATTTGCTCTGTGAGAATGAACATTTTGTAAATTTGAAACTATGACTTCTTTTTTTAATGCAAATTTAGTCAAGTTAACAAGAGTATGCAATATAAAGCTACAAGCAATTATCCATTTGCAAAATTACTAAAGAATGCAAAATATTAGAAAATCCTGCCTATAAGGATCTACAAGTTAGTTATACGCAAGTGACTAGCAATAGCAATAATACTGCTGAACCACACAAAATTGTTTTTCAAAAGTAACCCGCGCACTGCTCAAGAACAAATAAAATACTCCTGAGTAACACTACAAAACAAATATTTTAACAAAAACTGTCTTCACGCATTCTACAATAACATAGTATATAGAGTACAACAGTTCTTTATATATCAAAAATATTAAAAACTTTACCGTTCCATAACGCAATACTCGAGAAGCAATTATTTAATGGCGCGCGGCCTCTTCCTACGGTCTGGCATTGCCATCGCACGACGTCTGTTGTGTCGCCAGAAGTGGCGCACTGAGAATAACAATTCAGTCGGTACACTCAGTGTGAGAATAGGCGGAAAACAAATTGTTTTTGTATTTATTCCGAGATCCTGTGTTTCTTACTAAACCAGACATTAGCATATCTGGAAGCTGTATACTTTTCCGTAAATTTATGCGCGAATTCTAAATAACAATTTACATATAAAATGATATTTCTTCTGACAGTATATTAATGTTCCATATAATTTTTTTGATCATTAATTTATTATTTAAGGCTGAAAGCATACATTGACCTCGTCTTATTTTTTCTCCCCATTTTTTGCCAGTGGCAAAGCTTCTGAAGGAACATCACTCATGAATTGTCTATAATCATCAGATGTAAGACAGGTTGTAACTGGAAATAATCTATGAGGCCGGTGACGTATGCTTTTCTCGGATACATCGGAAGATGTTTATTCCCGGAGTCATCTGCTCGTTTTCTACCAGTTACGTATATGTGAGAATATCCTCTTTGACCAATTCCCTGTTTACGTTCTCTCTATAGTACAATAATTTTCAAGTAGAATCAACTTTAATTTTACTCACTGAATTATTTCATTAGAAAGTTTTGAATTTTCGGTTAAATAATAATGATGGACAACAACGTGACTTCCAGTGTGCAAAATCTTGTTCCGTCGTCAATGATTTCAGTCAAACCTCCAACTCTTTCAACTTTAATCAACCCGAAGAATGTGACTCGTGGTTAAGATTCGAGAGGTTTCAGTCCATTTCCGGCCTCGGAATGAACTCCGACGCGGAAAAGATAGATCTCATGTTATTGTTCCTGTGAAAAGACCGAAGAAATTCTTAAACAAGTCGTACCAAACACGACAAGCGACGTGCACAAGGCGTTCAACGATTATTTTCTCCCTAAGAAACGCATCATTTTTGAGAGATACAAGATCAATTCAAGAATTCAAGCAGCTGGCGAATCAATAGACGAGTTTATTACATCGCTGCATACACTGACTGATAGTTGTGATTACGTCATGATTAAAGATCAATTCATCACAGATCGAATTGTAATCGTGGTGAGAGACAAAATTATCCTAACAATTACAATTAGTGAACGATCTTACTTTGGAACAAGTGCTTTAGAGGGCGAGACAGGCGGTGCTGATGGTAAAGCAGAACGAGGTTTGAAGACATATAGCGTGGCACAAGAAGAAGTCCAGTCGGTAAACGAGATAGCGGTACCACAAAGGTCGCAACAGTCACGCAGCCACTCTCATACAATTGGCGATTCTGGAATCCTAGTGCATTTTCTCAGATGTTTGCACATTGAATCATCATATAAAAACATTAATTTTGTACGTGTCTTACTCAATTTCACTGCAATGTGAACTTACCATATTTGTGTGATATTAGGTAAATTCTATGGCTTCTCTATTTAAGGGTCTTAAGCTTAAATGTGTAATATGTAGGTTTACGTTATGCTATGTGACCACTTGGGTTCTGGGAATCGTAGGAGTAAATTTCCTGACCATTGTTTGGAGTGGTTTGTAGGCGAGGCAGGTGCTGGGAATCGCGATAATTACCTAATCAATAAATATAATGAAAGTGAAAATGGTGAGAGCTCCCTTCAACGAAATGACCTACCGAATTCACTATGAATTCCATAATATTGATTGGTGGTTCAACAACACAGTTCTCGAAATAATGCCAGTTCTCCTAAGATTAACTTCAACTGAAGTACAGATAACTGACTAAATTGGTCTACTCACACCTAAACGAACTTTGTGTTATATTTATAGATAGCTGACATTTATATTATTACTTAATTCGTATTGATAGTGTCCAAGAATTTGATGCTTTCTTTTTATCCCAAAACTAAGCTTCGTTGTTCGTAACTAGGAAAGAAGGGACGATAATGATATAATAGTGCATTATGCAACTAGTTCATAATGTTATGCTTTATTGCATAAGTATATGTTTCGATAATGAGCTACGTTAGGAGCTAGTTTTCAAATTTGTTCCAATACATTACAAAGAAGCATACTTATTTTTTGAAAAAGAGCATTATAAATTCATAAAAGAACCAAAATTAATTTTGGAAACAAATTTCAAAGGGACTTTTGCAGTTGGCTACATGGCTGGTATTATGACGTCACGTAGGGAGGAGCAAAGCTCGCTTAAAATGGTGCAGGTCTCATTGTATTTGAACTCTTGGAAATTTTTAGCGTGCTAAGTTGCAAATAATGCGAGAAAGTATGTGCGTTTCTAGCCTCACTTGTATTCTTTAGGGACATTTTCTTTACCTTTAGCATGCTTCTACTTTCCTCTTATTTCTACAATCCTCAAACCACCATGTATTTCTTTTCTGTTATTTTCGGTTCCAGTTCACTATTTTTTATTTATTATATTTCGCCGCATCGTCGGTTAGGTCGTTACCGACCTTAATTAAGTCAATAATTACATAATATGGTTACACGATAGTTAACAATTTCGTAGTGCAGATACATACAGTTTACAATATTTCAATGTATATCTTATAATTGACAGTATGGTTCTTATTTGTGATTATATAATTCAGTGTTTTTTAAGAATTCCACCACTGTAGATACCTTTTCTATGTCATTCTACCATTCGCTCAGGTTGGCGGAGTTCTCTCTCATTGATAATTATGCACTCTTTTAACAGGTGAAATATATGAATGTCAGATCCACATTTTAAATATTTGTTTATATCAGTTCTCGACATAAGGTGAGAATGTGCCGAAGTAGAATGCTCTCTTCTTACCCGTCAGAAGACATGGAGTTTTCCTATTGTTGATAGTAGGTTGCTATTCGCAGACGTTATGTCGAATCCAGTAAAGTGATGATCTTGAATTTTTCAATATATTATCCCATTTATCCAAAATATAGTAGTTTGTAATCACTTTTTGGTCTTCTATAGTATTTGGTTCTTGTGTACAATCGATTCCTTCCGTTTGTGGCTCTTTTTGCCACTGAATCTACTTTATCGTTGCCTGGAATCCCTTCGTGAGCTGTAACCCAAGCTAGGGCTAGAATTATATTATTTTTAATTAAGTGCTGTAACTTTTTTGTCTTAGCTCTATTCCATGATTTTTATTTTCATGGTTTTTTAGTAAGTCTGGAGTTTGATTTGGAATCGGTGGCAATTATAGCTCTTTTTAGTTTAAAGTTCATGATTAAATCGATAGCTTTATCTATGACAAATGGTTCATACGAAAATATTGAGAAGGAATCTGTTATTTCATACCATATCTCTTGTTTTACGAAAATAATAGCACACCTTTCTTCCGGTTGATTATTTATCCATTTGTAAATACATGGGAGTAGTCCATATATTTATGTATTAATTCACTGAATAATTGTTTGTATACAATGTTAGAAGTGTTTTCTTTGCCGTGCGTTTGATTTAGAATGTGACAGTCAGTGGTAAATCTAAGCTCTCCCCAGGGTAGAACTGGATGAATTTGACGTTGTGTAACTACATTATGCTTGAATAGTAGATTATTTATAATATCATTTATTATGTGCTACAGTAGTTTTGGTACTTTATTAGTTTGTTGGTATAATTCATTAAATGCTGATGTGTTGTGTTCACTATGCATAGGCTTGTATTTAAAGCAGATACTTGCTGATGTATATTTAAGAGAAAAGGCTTCCCTCCTTAAGTTTAAAGGTAACTCATGTCCTGCAAAAATTCTTAGTGTTGGGCTACTACGAAAGGCTCCGATTGCCTGACTTATTGATGTTGTTTGTATAGGGTTTAACAGGCCTAAAGTACTTTTCTTAGCAGAACCATAAATTGTACAACAATAATCTATTTTTGCTCTAATGAGTGTTCTGTTAGTAAGTAGGATATCTTTATTAGTTCCCCTATCTTTGGAACATAAGGCTTTCGAAGTGCTTATGCGTTGCTTGCATTGAGTAACTAATTTTCTTATTTGTGATTTCCATGATAGTTTCTAATCAAAGATAAGAGCAAGAATTTTGATCTCATTGCATTATTGTTGTTCTGTACTACCTTGGAAAAGTTTGGACCCCGCGTTTGTTTTATATTTTCTTTGAGAAGGTTTTGTGCATTGATTTAGATGGCGAAAATATTAAATCACTTTGTATTACAAAAGTTCATGAGCTTGTTTAGTCCATTCTAAGTAACTTAATTGTTGAACCTGTTCTTCCAGTACACACAAATGTGAATATCGTCGGCGACGATCTTTGTTTTAATAGGTTTTGGGAGATATTGATATCATATGAGAAACAGAGAAATATTAATGACAGATCCTTGTGGGACACCATTTTGAATCTCTTGAGGTTATGATAAATGGCCTGAAACTTGAACTCATCTCAATCTGTAATTCAGAAAATTGTTTATCAAATGAAATATACGTCCCCTATGTCCCACTTCTACCAGAATTTTTATGATACGATGCTTTCAAATCATATCATGTGCTTTTTTAATATCTAACAACGCTATAGTACAGTTTTGATTGTTTGCAAAGGCTTCACATATATCTATATGTGTGTGATTCAAGTGATTGGTTGATCGGAATTTTATAAATTATACTAGTATGTAGAAAACCAATTGTTGCTTTCTAGATACCATTTGTCCGAGATTTACGATTTTTTTCGAACGGTTTGCATAGGTTGCATGTTAGAGAAATAGGTCTACAATTGTTTGCTAGTACGTGGTCTTCATTGGGTTTGACCAATAGAATTACACTGGCTCGTGTCCGTAGAGTGAGAAATTTACAAGATGTCCAAATGAAATTATAAATTTCAAATAGATATTCATGTCCTAAATCTGGTAGATTTCTAATCAAATTTAGAGGCATGCTATCTGGATCAGGGCTGGTATTTTTAATCATTCTCAAGACTTACTTTATCTCTGACATGTTGAAGGTTACGTTCAGGAGTGCAGACGCATTTGCTGGATGTTCATTTACGTCGTTTGGTATTGGCTTCTTTAGAATTTAGAAATTTCTCTGTGTTGCTGTCGCTGGATATTTTTTGCCAATGATTGTGCTAACATATTGGCATTGTCAATTGACGATGTGGTAGAATTGTCCTCTAAATTAATTATAGTTTCGGGGCCCCATGATGTCTGTTTACCGTGAAAACGTTTAAAAATGTCCAAATAGTGTTCATAGTTGTGTGTTGGTTGAAGGATAATAGGATGTTTTGCCACGATTGTCTATAACTTTCGTTTATAATTCTTCGGTCTTTTGCTCTTGCTTTGTAAAAATATTATTCTGTTTTCTTCCGTCCTGTATTTTTTGTATTTGTTGTATGCCTTCTTTTTTCTTTTATACTAGATATACATCCTTTGTTCCATCATGGAATTGTTTTCTCTTGGGAAAGGTGGAGACATGGTTCTGCAGCTTCACATAAGATACTTAAAAAAGTGTGTAACACTTGATAGATTCATGGATTTTAATATGGTGAGAATGGGACGAGATTTTTAACGTGATGTCTTGACTGTTTTGTTACTTCTATATTGCAAGATGTAAGGCTAATCGATTCTTCTTGGTTTATCTTTATTTTATTATTGTTTATGTCCTTTTTCATTTTATCTAATAGAATGTTATGAAAACGTTTTCTGGGTTGAAGTGTTTTTCGATTCATACTAAATGCATTCGTAATTGGTATAGGAAGAAAGAAATGCAGTCTGTATCCAGAATTTGAAGTAATCCGACGTCGTGTATTAATCTTTCGTTGAAATGTAAGAAGATGTAAGCAGATATGTTTATTATTGATTAGTCCGTAGGTAACCTAGTATTTCTTTATATATTCATGTTTTGACTGTGTGATTGTAATTACGACGTTGCATAATAGGAAAATTAGCCAAAACATAAGCGTTTTTGTTTGCTTCCGATGTATGGTGTGTAATGAATTCTGTTTAAGGAGAAGACAAAGTTAATCAACATTACGCGTCACCTTTGTTCTATTTGCGTTGTGTGTATTGTATGTATGAAAGTTTCTGCAAGTCTTGCGAACCGGAGCAGTTAGCGAGAAGATAGCGTGTCATTCAATTGCTGGATGCTCCACCTCAACCGCGATTGGCGGGTTTGAGCAGACGTTGCTGATCTTAAAAATGGGTGATTAAATGTGGGCCATACTGCTGATCAGATTAAATCGTTTAGAGCTTTGTTGATGAGGTCAAAATCATAAAAATCCCAGGTTCCGAGAGCGAGTGAAAATAAACCAAACATGTAAAAGAAATTTGGCAGTGGTTGTTCAGTTAGGAACAAGATACATTTTCCTTTTTACAAATAAATTCATAATGGAAAATACAATTCTAAAAATATAGTAACAAAAATTGAAATCGGATATTTACATTCATATAAAAAATCGAATTATTTTATAGTTATTTATTCATGTTGCATTTACTGAACTGTGTCGAAGTATTATGTGCGCTGGTTGCAATTACTAGCAACTGGAAGCATTTCAGTCTCTACAGTTTGAAACTCTCTGTTAACTTTATGTCCTTACATTTCCATTGATGTATAATTGCAGGTACTATTTGTTCCCTTATTCCGAGAAACGTGAAACTGAGAGACGTCGTACTTGATTGACCACTTACGTGGAAACTTCTTCAGGTCCAAGTCTAGTTCTTTCAGTATAAGCGGCGATATCCTTGTTCAAGTAGTCCATTTAATTCATAATTAATAATGCCAATTAATGGTTTTCCTATTCCTGGAAATTATTATTAATTCTAGATACACTCATTATTCCATTCTCAGTGGTCGACGAATGGAGAGAACTCTGGGAGAAGGAAGATCGGAGAGAATGCAACCCGGTACTTCTAATGTTGCGAGTTGGACTATATTAGGACTATTTTTAATTATTTTTTTCTTTGATCGCTGTAACAGTTTTCGTTTTGAAGCCGGTCTACATTCCCAGCTGTACTTCCCTGTTTCTCTGGTTTCCCGTAGCCCTATAGGCCGTTCTCCGCTAGTTTTCCCTGTTACATTTTGATGCTGATGTATCCGTAGGATGTATCAGTTTCGAATATCTACGTAGCCGGGCTTGAGAGGGTCTTTTACCTAGTATGGGAAGAAAGAGGGTTAAATGGTATTATGTGGTGATTAGGGGTCCATTTCACTACACAAAAGTAAACATACATGCATACGCAGGGTTCCGGTGGGAAAATTTCACTCCCTCTCCCTCTCCCTCTCCCTCTCCCTCTCCCTCTCCCTCTCCCTCTCTTTCCCTCTTTCATACTCTCTCTTTCCCTCTTTCATACTCTCTCTTTCCCTCTTTCATACTCTCTCTTTCCCTCTTTCATACTCTCTCTTTCCCTCTTTCATACTCTCTTTCCCTCTTTCATACTCTCTCTTTCCCTCTTTCACACTCTCTTTCCCTCTTTCACACTCTCTTTCCCTCTTTCACACTCTCTTTCCCTCTTTCACACTCTCTCTTTCCCTCTTTCACACTCTCTCTTTCCCTCTTTCACACTCTCTCTTTCCCTCTTTCACACTCTCTCTTTCCCCCTTTCACACTCTCTCTTTCCCTCTTTCACACTCTCTCTTTCCCTCTTTCACACTCTCTCTTTCCCTCTTTCACACTCTCTCTTTCCCTCTTTCACACTCTCTCTTTCCCTCTTTCACATTTTCTCTCTTTCCCTCTTTCACATTTTCTCTCTTTCCCTCTTTCACATTTTCTCTCTTTCCCTCTTTCACATTTTCTCTCTCTTTCCCTCTTTCACACTTTCTCTCTCTTT
>BLKR01011148.1:0-33163 GCA_011170035.1 Teleogryllus occipitalis
CGATTGAACCTTGATACCTATTTTTACGCAAATCCACTGTCATTTGTAGTTATGCTCAGGTTTTAGGCCCGATTGAACCTTGATACCTATTTTTACGCAAATCCACTGTCATTTGCAGTTATATCCAGCTTTTAGGCCCGATTGAACCTTGATACCTATTTTTACGCAAATCCACTGTCATTTGCAGTTATGCCCAGATTATAGGCCCGATTGAACCTTGATACCTATTTTTACGCAAATCCACTGTCATTTGCAGTTATGCCCAGGTGTTAGGCCCGATTGAACCAGCGTGCGCCGCCGCTTAACAACCGCTTGAGGTGGGCGGGGCTCGGCAAAGGCGCCCTTGCACGACGCGAATGCGATCAACCACGCGAAACCGGTGAGAATAGCCCCCCGGTTTAGATGCATGAGGCCGCTACACGAGGGCAAAGTGTGAACAAGGGAGTGTGTATATTGTGGGCAAGGCAGAGGAGCAGAGAATACCGGTAGGTAACGACGCAAAGAGGCACAAGTAAATGGAGCTGAATATTTTAAAGGGTATGTACATTTTTCGTATGATGATCAAGAAGATTGGGTGAAACATGACTTAATAAATTCAATAAAGTGAAAGTGATATTTAATAGAATGGGCTAAAGTCAATTTCAAAAGTGAAAACGTAAGCATGTAGTTAACACTCATGCATAAATTAGTTCAGCCAAAATATATGTTCAATTATTATCCAGAGAGAGAATTTAATTATGATGAACTAGTAACTAAAATGTCAATAAATAAATTGTCACTGAGTAATGATGAAAATTTATTACAAAACGAACAATGAATAGTATTAGTTATCATCTCTACGAAAAGCTCTGGGATGCATTTTTATTAGAAATAATTATTATCTACCGCACATTGCAGTAACTCTAGGATGTTAGTATAACTCTACGATGCTGATTAGATAATTTATTTTTAATCTTTATTCAATGGTAATGAGTTCATTTTAACAAAAATCTACTAAGAGAGTTTCTGCTCTTCTGTAAAAGTTGATTCTGCTAGTCTTCGTTTATCGAATATACAGCTCTGTAGAAGAATTTATGTTTGAAAGAATATTAAAAATAAACTCTTCTCTTAAAACTCATCTCTAATCTTCAACTTATTTTTGTGATGTTATGTAACAGCAATGGAGACTGTAACATCTTGGAATGTGAAGATTTACTCTCATAATCACCCCTTCCAGTTGCAGACATTTCCTTTACGCAAGTTGTAAAACGTCGCGCTCTCCTAATAAAATCCTGTCCAACGTTACGAGTATTCATTTCCGAAATAAAAGTCAGATGTTAATTTGAATTTGAAACCAGAGAAAGCACGTGAATGAGCTTTCGTCACCATTTCCTTTGAGCAAATGTCCGCGAGAGCTAGCAGTCAACGAGAGACTCATTTCCATTAACTAAAACGTGGAAGAAGCGTCTGCATATGCTGCATTTCCCTTTACACTTTCAATCACATGAAAATGGATTAGGGAAAAACGTAGAACTAAAGTAAAACATTGCGGAAATAAACGGTTTATCACAGTTTCAGAATAACTTCAAAGCAATACGATATACACTAACAAAGTTGACAGGATAAGCTAAGATTCAACAATTCCACTACGTATCTGGAGCGATGGCTCAGTGCATCGTCATCCATCAACTGATGTCACTGCAGTGCCTCTGACCGGGAGGTCCTAGGTTCGAGTCACGGCGGCGGTAGGATTTTTGGCACTAGCTTTTCAGCTAGGTCGAATTCAGTCGCTGTCTGGAGGAGAGTTCTATCAGCTGACAGCTCTAATCGGTAGTTTTCCGTGGTTTCTCCGATTAACACCAGGCTCACAACAAACGGGTCATGGACCGTGCGCGATCTTTCCTTCCTCTTCCTTGTCCTATCCTCATCCCTTAAGCACACACACTTACACTAACATACACTACACTACTACTTATTTCGGGAGACCGGTCAGGAGCTTAAAACTATCCCGGCTGGGACGGTACACAGCTGGTGGGAGATACTTAGTTGGGAAAACCCCACTAGTCGACGGTTGGTCGGCGTCGGATCCCGTCATCCAGTGTGGGAAGATCACTGCCCCCTCCCGATGAAATAACATGGACTATACTTATTTATTTATTTTACGTCAAAAACAGTTAAAACTCCGTATGACGTGCTATGGGGAAAAGTGCATTGTGTGCACATTTTCAAAATTCTGTGATCCCTACACTAAGTCATAAACTACTTAAATTTTGAAAGAAAAAAAAAAACAAACTCCCATGTAATAAAATCTATTTTCAAGGCTAAATTAGCAATAAATTTTGGCTCTTATCCATGTTGTCCTTCGAAATAATACTTCCTGCCGCGACAACATGGAAACGATAATTTGAATAATGACCTAATTTGAATACTTACTTGACTAATGACCTGAGTAGTTGACATGTCCGGAATCTACAATCACTCACTCGACTACAGTTTGTAGAAAAAAATCGGGCTTATTCCGAAAGTTTGGCTCTGTGGAGGGCTCTAGCAGGTTCATTTGTCGACATAGCAATTTGACGATAACTGAAGCGTACAGGTGCGACCAGATTGCTCCAACAGAGGATCTGAGTCCACCAACAACCATAATGAACACCCGACGAGTTCATTGCAATTGAGACGTGCAGCAAAATTCATTTGGGCGCTACACGGATTATGCTAAAATGTGAAAGATGAGTTCGCTTGTATATTTTCCTTTTAACTTTCAATCAGTTGAAAAACAATAAAAAAGGCCATAAAACAAATTGTAAAATTCGGCGAACTTGAACAGTTTCTCAGAGCTTCAATAAATGTAAATTCTGTCACGTTTATTACAAAAACGTTTGTTTTACTGTAATTGTGGTCAATGTCGAGGTCGTAATGAAATGAAAATCTTACACGATTGTACATGGGTAATATTTTACAATGAGGAATTAAAAGTGTTCTTGATATTTTCTTTATATTTCTGTCAAAGAAATGTTTATTTCTTCAGAAAATTATTTTTTCTTGATAAGTTGTTGCCTGTAGAGTGCTTGAAAGTATCTCTCTTTAAGGTGTGTTATCAGCTTTTAGTTGTAATTTGAGCTTACGTTGACTTATTGTGGCGACTAAAAAAACTTGCTCTTAAGAGTTCAAAAAATATTACATAGGACATTACACACGTTTGATATTTTATTTATTACGTGAAGGTAAGCAAGTACGCTTAGTTGAGCCTCGAAGATAGTATTGAATTGAATTGAATTTCCCTTATTTTACGTGGCGAGACTCAGGCCATGAGGCCTGCTCTTCCGTCTAACCACGCAAATTTCGTTACACTCCTTTCACCAACCATGGGAGAAAGAAGATATTACTTGGGCGACGAAACAGGCGATTTGAATTTAGCTCAGAGGCATCATTTAGGCTTGAGGATCTTTTACATGCAGTAAATCTACTATATGGGACAGCCGGCTTTACTTCCCCTCCGAAGGAAGGCGTACGAAGGATTTCTTCGCCCTTAAAAACCCACGGCTTCAATCGGGTTCGAACCCGCAAACTTGGGTATAGCAGTCCGATACGCTAACCGCTACACCATCGCCGCCGTATGTAGTATGTAGCTAGTTTTCAGGAAACTATAATTCAGAATTTTCAAATTACTTCTCATTTTACAACACAAAAATCGCAGATAAATTTTAACGCGCCTTTTTTTTGTTTTTCTATTAATTTTTCCCTCAGACATGTTTTTCAATGGAAAATACATCGAAATGTTTCGTAGGGAAACTTTGAGGATACTAATGTGCAGTTTGACAAAGCTGTTTCTTTCCCCAGGGGAAAATAATTTCATAATGAACGTTGATGGAATGCATTACTTTAATTAACAAAACTCGCAGCATGCGAACCATTCTTACACAATCACAAATCGCAGCACGCAGGACTATGTGTGTAATCAAATAAACAGTACCGCATAAACAGTGTCCGGGCTATTCGGAGTGTGTTTGCCTAAAAAAGTCGATCGGAACGTGGCGTTTCCGAACAAGCAATTTCTGGAGCTATGGCATGGTTAGAAATGTAAATTCAATTATATAATTTGATTCAAGTTGACAATAACAATTTGATTCAATGTGATATTTGGTATCGATACCCAAACCAGAAAAAATATCGGTACCTGGTAGTATTGAACGTAAATATGCCTGCTTGGTGAATAAATAATACTGTGACATACCGATATGTCACATGAAAATAAACTAACATTTATTTGAAGACTATATGGTGGAATATGCATTAAGAAGTTTAGACGATCGAAAGGTCAGCTACACCAAAATATAACGAACGCATGGATTGGCTGGGGAAGAGAGAAGGACGGTCAAATGTTATGAAAAAAAAGAAGGGAGTTTAATACGAAGCTTCGCGGGTGAATCAAGCAGGAAGATTTCGATTCTGACCGGCATCGCGTGTCTGAACTGATCGTAGGTTCGTGAGAGGGAGCGAGTGTAATGCAGATAGTCAAAGTCGGGTTTTCAGATCGTGAAAGTTTAAGGACAGTAAATGATATTGCAGATATTGCATGTGGAAGTAATATTGATGCATAAATTGGGACTTTGTCGGGAGTGGTAATCGAGTTATAGGTTTCGGGACTATGTCATAGGACGTAATCGGGACTGATAATTTTGATAGTTTGACATCATCTTGGATAGGAGCAGAAGAGGATTTCTTGGAACTTTGGACTACGGCAGGCTCGCAAGATATTTCGACTGAGAAGTCTTCGAGGGACATCAACGAAGAATAGATAAGTTAACCGCGGTATAAAACTCTAAATTCAAAGATATCTTGATCAACGGCCTAACATCAAAATCATTTATTAAATTCACTATATTGTTTGCAAAAAGGTAACAATAAACTTTGTTAAATTTTGTTCTTTAGAAAAGAAAGTGATCTTTCATTTAGTCAATCCAAACAGTAATGAACTAGGAATTAGAATCATTCTATTTCAGATTCCCAGCTGTGCTGTATAGTCAGCGGATCCTATTATCTATTATAAAGGTAATAAGGATTATAATATATCGTGACCCATTGACCCAGCAAGCCGGACGCTAAGATCTTTGCAAGATATTAAAGTAGAGAAAATTTGCATATCTCAATACTAATAAAATATATCGATAAGTACAATATTATGTTCAAAATAGTGCGAAACATATTGTGTAAAATATTGTGTTTTAAGAAATTGTGTTTCTCATTTTTTAATGATAGCCAGAATCGGCAAAATGATGAAAATTGATTTTGAAACTTTAAAAACTGAATGAAATTTTGAAACATTAATTACTTTATAATTTTATGAGTTAAATAATCCAAGTTTCATATTAATATGATATCTCTATGTACTTTTTTTTAATTTTGAAGTTTATATAGCGTGGAAATGGGCGTAGTCTTTTCGACACATCGTGGGTGTTGCTTGAAAGTGATGGGTGCTTTTCTGCTTTCATTGTGAGAAAAAAAATTAATAATTTGCTTTCTAGCGTTGGACACTCTATTTTTGGTAACTATTGAGAGTTGAATAACATCAAAATATCGCAGTTTGTGTTTGCTCAGCATATGGACCAAGAATGCACTGAACATTTTTTCAGCCATTACTGGAAATTTTAAAATTTTCATGATAGGGGAACATTTTCTCAAAAACTACTAATAGGAGGATGCTCAAATTTTAACAGAGCATTTATCAAACCAGTTTATATACTTTAACAAGGTGGATTTATAAAATTATATCCGAAAACCGGCGAATATTGTCTTCAACACTAGAAGGATGAATGCGAATACTTTCCGTTCATGAAAAAAAATTGAGTCTTAGAGATACTTCACTTCGGAAACAAGCTCTTTAATGACGCCGCATTGTGTGGCGCCTGCCATATGCAGTCGCTGCGGCCGCAGCGTCTGCCCCACTCCAGCTGCCGGTGTCACTGCAGCGCTTCTAACCGGGAGGTCCTAGGTTCGAGTCCTGACGGCGGCAGGATTTTCGACACTAGCTTTTCAGCTAGGTCGAATTCAGTCGCTGTCTGGAGGAGAATTCTAGCGGCCGGCTGCTCTGATCGGTAGTTTTGCGTGGTTTCTCCGATCAACACCAGGCGGATGTCGGAGCAGTACCCTACCAAACGGGCCACGGACCGCGCGCGATCTGTCCTTCCTCTTCCTTACACACACACACACACACTTACACTAACATGCACTACACTACCACATTCCGGGAGACCGGTCGGGAGCTTAGAGCTTGTCCCGACTGGGGCGGTGCTCCGCTAGTGGGAGAGTCCAGGTTAGGGGGAAGCCCCACTAGCCGACGGTAGGTTGGCGCCGGATCTCGCCATCCAGCGGGGGAAGATCACCGCCATCTCCCGAGAAAAACATGCACTACACTAACGGGACTAATGACCGAAACACGAAAAAATCAATCAATCCAGCTGCCGGAACCTGTCTTTGCTTTTACGCTTCTGCCACGCGAAACTACGTGGATATCGCCACCACAACCGCCGCCGACTTTGTTTTTAGCCGCGCATGAGTTCAGGTGGGAATTTGAGTGGACTGATTTAATTAGTCTTACACTCATACGAGTGCCCGACGTACTTTGAAATCTCAGATGATCCAGTGCAGCGATTCGAAGACTGAACCTAATAGGCAATCAATTAATTGGTTAAAAAGAGGATGAAAAAATTTAAAAGTGAAAATTAATAGAAAAGAGTAAATGTGAAGCCAACACACAATATATTAACTGATAACGGTGTGCTAGTACACATGACAGTAAACATGTTGTCCACAGAGTTCTACCCTCCAGGAGGCAAATCTCTCTATATTTCTTAATGCGTCGACCATTGTTGCATCGTTCCACTTATTAGGTTTGAGGGAGGGGGTAGGGGGGATCAGAGACACGAGTTGACCTGGAAAGACTCGCACAATTAGTAGTGCATACAGTTGATATAGCACATTATTTCAGGTGTGTACTCCAGACACATTTGCTGCCTGCATTAATAATTTACGCTCATTTATTCCCTCATGCACAGTTGATAATTTCTATGTACTAATGTGAATAACGTTTGTGAGATATTGTTTATGCTGAGATGGGGGCTTAACTTATGCCACCACAAGGAGTTACTCCTTATAAACTTAATTGAAAATGCACTATAAACAGAGCAAAGAAATATTCCCAAGCCGGAGAACGACGTGTTCCATAATTGCCGAGTCCATGTCAGCACTTAACTGCACTGACTTGAATAGTACAATATTTATTTACAAAATAATTACCGTTAAGACGTCTTATTACAGCATGACCTTACAAAACTATCAAAAGAGGCCGCGACAGGCCAACTTTCATAAGCAGCAAAGTATTGTAATTACATGGTACGATACAATATCGAACAATGTTCTGCTCACTTTGTAAAAATTCAAATACATACATTTATTTGAACTGCAATTGGGTATGAACCGGTGACAGTTAAATAAAAATAATTACAATAATAATAACAATATTCATAATAACAATAATAATAAAGGAGTACAGTACAAGCCGAAGATGCAATAATCATACTATCACTAATATTAAGTATTATAACAATTAGTTCAACTCTGTCATGATATCCAATAATTATATGTTGGTGCTATACTACAAATGAACTATAATTTTCAGACTATTCATCATAAGGAGGGTTACGGTACATACTAAGACATAGTAATTAATAGGAGACCACGAATTCGTTTTAACATTGCTTCCATTACGAAATAGATTATTAATGTTAATTATTGATTTATTGTTATTGATTATTTATTTATTTGATTATTTGTTATTAGATTTATTTTTATTATTGTAGTTGATTTTAGATTATTGTTGTTAGAACACGTGTAACGTAATAAATCTTATTATGACACTCATTTGCGTTTCGCGAAACAGGACTTTTGACAATCAAAGTTCAATCAGACTATCAAAGTGAATGAAACTTAATTTTTGGGTGGTTATTTAAGGTCGCATCAACATCTAGATGAATAGCGACCACTATTGGAGTTAACGTTATGGTAACTATGAAGATGAAACGATATGGAGATGGTAAGGGGTGAAAGGAACACAAATACAACCATGCTCGAGACGGAACTCGGACCAGCGACCCTTCGGTCCGAGATCACTACGACACTACTACCTGAGCGATTTCGGCCATCGGATCGGCTTTTTAAATCTCGGTAGCTGATTTTTATAGTTTTTGGGGTGCTGAATCTGCATCTGAACTCTGTTTCCATCATCCACAGTTTAGTCACAATTTGATGTAGTAAGATAAGGGAAAATATGCACTAAAAATTCAAAGAAAACGACTTTAAAGTGCCCATATAACTTTATTTAACTATGGAAGATGGCTTTATATTCTTAACATTACATTCTACAAAGGCTTTGACGTGACTATTAACATATATTTTCTTGTTTCTTTTCTTTAAAGCTTCTGATTTAGCGATTTCTCCTATGCGCCGTTTGTTGACTCTCTCGATAAGAGTAATCTTCCATCATGATGGTGTTCCAGCGTCCCTGATAACGATTTTCCATCACTTCTAGACCTTGATGAAAACGCTCACCTTTTTCTTCACTTACATCATCTAAGTTGTCTGGAAATAATTCTAAATGAATGTTTAAAAAGTGAACCTATTTAAAAAATGAGGCTATTTGAACATCCCGAGTTTTTGAAAGAATCCACATATTGGCAACAAGTGCTTGATAGTCTGGATCTTTTTTATTGCCAAGGAACTTATTTAGTACGTGTTTAAAATGCCTTACCTTATGTGGCGCCCTATATTTGGCTTGAGATCCAAGTTTAATTCCGAAATATGAAAAATACACATTTGTAACAAAGTCTATAATGTTCCGTCTGTGTTATTAATCACAAATTTGCCACAAATATGACAAAACTGTCAGGAATATTCATATTACCTCTATTAGCCATGACTGAACATTAACTGCTAAACTAGTATCTTATCTTGATAGCAAGAATGGAAACACGTTCGCCTTGAATAAAACAAATTCAGTACTGCTTGACAAATGCAATTCTGACTGTGAAGCAACCACGCCTATCAATGCGCAGTAGAAGAAGGGATCACAATAAAGAAATATTTCACCAAAGCTTATATTACTACCCTGTTTGTCAACCTACTACTCTCTCATTCTAACTTCCTGCATCTCATACGTTTCTAGAGACACGAGGCTGCATTTGCCCAGCTATACAGAGAAAATGTTAAAATGTGAATAAATGGTGGGTGATACGATACATTTAATTTTTTTAAATAAGCACTCTTAAAAAGATAAGAAATAAGTAAATACACACAAAAAGGTTTTTGGTTGTTGGCCTGTGTGATTGTTTGCCGACCTGGATAGCCGAGGTTGCTAAGGCTAAAGTGGCGTAGCTATCTTGGTTTGAATGGTCCCGTGTTTGTCATGTTTCCTTTTCTTGTGTCATTTACGCTAACAGGACTGTGGTTATTGACGTGTCCGGGAACCACAACCAATCGAACTACCCTTAATACCTGCAAAAATGTGTCTCATTTTGACACTCTCTTCTTCCGAGATCCGACTGCCTGACGATGCTAATACGCCTATTTGTGGATACCCCAACGTATCACTTAAGCCCATCAGCTTTATTATATCACAAAACGGGAAGAATATTGGACGATTGGCAATTCTGGAGGATATAAAGGGAAAGGGTTGTGAAAAAGATCTCAGTATCATAAACGTGGTAAATACACTCATACCAACGCAGGATCAACTGATGTCACTGCAGCGCCTCTGACAGGGAGGTCGTAGGTTCGAGTCCTGGCGGCTGCAGGATTTTCAACGCTAGCTTTTCAGCTAGGTCGAATTCAGTCACTGTCTGGAGGAGAATTCTAGAAGGTGGCTGCTCTGATCAGTAGTTTTTCGATCAACACTAGGCGAATGCGGGAGCAGTAGCCTAACCCAACGGGCCACGGACCGCGCGCGATATATCCCTCATCTTCCTTGTCCTATCCTCATCCGTTTTACACACACACCTACACTAACATGCACTACACTACCACATATTCTGGGAGATCGGTCGGGAGCTTAGAGCTTGTCCCAGCTGGGGCGGTGCCCCGCTGGTGGGAGAGTCCTGGTTAGGGAGAAACCCCACTAGACGACGGTAGGTCGGCGCCGGATCTCGCCATCCAGCGGGGGAAGATCACCGCCATCTGCCGAAGAAAAACATGCACTACACTAACGGAACTATTGGCCAAAGCAGTTGACGCGCCCGGAAACACGAAAAAATCAATCAATCAATCAACCTATAAGCGCAATTGGTGTCATTTGGACCCACTGTGTGACGCGTTGTTGCGCCATTTGCCTACTGTTGCACCCCCACTCCACACTTCCGCCCAGCGCACCACAACGCCCCCACCCCCACGCGACTCCTAGAAAGCAAACAAAGGAACTTCAATTTGCAGGAGATACCGCGTGTCAAAGACGGATTAGAGTATTTACTGTTCCAATACGATAAAAGAAAAATGTGATAAAATATTCATCATGTTAACAAACTGTTTCAATTGCATGTGATTAAATTATTCATTAAAGAACTAGTTTGCTCGGTAAAAAACGTAATCAACATTTGGCAGATAAATGAACATTCCTTTGGAATGTTACGCAAAAATCAATTCATGTTTTATTCTGTATTGAGAAAATGATCACAAACACGTCCTTTAAACTGCAATTGAATATTTATTATTGTAAATACAAAATTTTAATAAATAACCACTATCCATCGTTTAAATACTACAACGAATTTGTAGTAAACCATTTAATTATTTACGAATTTCCTTGAGATCATTTGTACCCTTTTAACACATTACTCTCCGCAATAAACTTCACGTTGCCGCACGTAGTTTCCCTGTAACTCCTGCCTGTGCAGCCGTTCTGAAGCTCGCAATGCTGCAGCTGCTGTCTCATTTGCTCGCTCGCTGTCCATAGCCAGCCAGTCAGTCCGTACCTCCCCTCCGCCACCTCATCCACCCGCGCTGCTTATAACCACCAGCACCCCCCAGAGCTCTGGAGATGCCACTCACCATTACCGGCCCCACCAGCCGTCCTCAATACCAGCCCCCGCCACCAGCCCCCGCCATCCGTCCCCGCCACCCGTCCACGCCACATATCCTCGCAGTCCGTCCTTGCCTCTTTCCCCGCCACCCGTCCCCGCCACCCGTCCCATCCACCCCACCTATCCACCCGTCCCATCCACCCGTCCCATCCACCCGTCCCATCCACCCGGCCCATCCACCCGGCCCATCCACCCGGCCCATCCACCTGTCCCATCCAACGGTCCCATCCAACGGTCCCATCCACCCGGCCCATCCACCCGGCCCATCCACCCGTCCCATCCACCCGTTTCTTCCACTCGTCGCCACCTCCAGTCCCCGTCACAAGACCCTACAACCTGTCCCTGCCACACGTTCCTGCCACCCGTCCACTCCTCCCGTCCCCACCTCCAGTCCCCGCCTCCAGACCCCACAACCTGTCCCCACCACCTTTCCCCACCACCCATCCGGTCACCTTCACCGCTACCCTCCCACCGTCGCTAGGATCCCTCAGTGTCCATCACCACCGCCGCCTATAAAACCATCGCCACCGCTCTGCGACAGCTTACGTCGCCGTTTTCACTCGTCCGCATCTCTCGCACCCCCTTCCTACACGACGTATGAGTGGAGCGGAGCGGACGGACAGAACAGGAGAGGCGAGCGGAGAACGGTGATCGAGCTACGCAGATGAGTGAAGTGACTGGAACGGAGATTGTGGTGCGGAGCGAGCGGTTGGGTCTAGGTAGAGCGGATAGGGGTGGAGCGGAGTGAGTGCGAAGAAGTGGGGTGGGCGGAGGGGGAATGGTGCCAGTTGGGCGGGGTGGAGCGGCGTTGGTGGAACAAGTGGAGATGAGCGCGTTGGTGACATGTCACGAATGGGCTGGAACGGGAAGGACAATGTTTGACGGTTGGGTTGGGTTGGTTGGTTGGTTGGTATGATTCCGGGCGCAACTACTAAGGTCATTCGTACTGTACGTGTAGTGCATATTTTTCATCGGGAGGAGGAGGTGATCTTTCCCGCTAGAAGACGAGATCCGGCGCAAACCTACCATGAGGTAACGGGCTTTTTCACAACCAGGTATCTCCCACCAGTAGGGTACCGCCCCGGCCGGGACAAGTTCTAATCTCCCGACCGGTCTCCCGGCATGTGTGGTTGTGTAGTGCATGCTATTGTAAAGAGTGAGAATAGGACAAGGAAGAGGAAGGAAAGATCGCGCGCGGTCCGTGGCTAGTTTGTTAGGGTACTGTTGCGACATTCCCCTGGTGTTGATAAGAGAAATCACTGAAAACAACCGATCAGAGCAGCCGGCCTTTAAAATTCCCCTCCAGACATCGACTGAATTCGGTTATAACTGACAAGCTAGTATCGAAAATCCTGCCGCCGTCGGGACTCGAACCTAGGACCTCCCGCTCAGAGGCACTGCAATCAGCTGATGCCCTGAGCCACCTCTCCGGGGTGCGGAGCGGAGTTGGCGAGCTGTGATGGGTGGAGCGGAGCGAGGGGTTGATTGGGGCGGGGCGTGGCGGGTGGGCGGGTTGCTGGGGCGCGCGGCTGGAAATTAGCGCGCGCTAGGTCAATAGCGGCGCGGCGCGCATCGAATTTGGAGCGAGTTCGTTACGGCGCGCGCCGCGGCGAGTTGGCGGCCGCGCGGAAACGACGTTAGCGGAGTTGGGCCAGCCCGCGCCCGCCCCGCCCCGCCCACACTGCCCACGCCGTCATTACCGCCCACGCCGCACGCTCATACCCTCTGCGCAGTCCCACCCACGCAGCCCATGCCACCCACGTCGCACGCGCCGTCCCGCCCACGACCCGCCCACGCACCGTCCACGCACCGCCCACGCACCGACCACGCCCCGACCACGCCCCGACCACGCCCCGCCCACGCACCGCCCACGCACCGCCCACTCCCCGCCCACGCACCGCCCACGCACCGACCATGCACCGACCACGCACCGACCACGTAGCGACTACGTACCGACCACGCCCCGCCCCGCCCACGCCCCGCCCACGCACAACCCACGCACCGCCCACGCACAACCCACGCACCACCCACAAACCGCCCACAAACCGCCCACGCCCCGCCCATCCCCGCCCACGCACCGCCCATCTCCGCCCACGCACCGCCCATCCCCGCCCACGCACCGCCTATCCCCGCCCACGCCCTGCCCACGTCACTCCTTCTGTACACAGGGCCCACGCCATCCGCGCCACCATTATAGCCCATGCCACTCGCACATACCGCCTGTGCAGTCCCACCCACACAGCCCACGCCATCCACGTTGCACGCGCCGTCTCGCCCGCCACGTCCACACTACCCACGCACCTTCCACGTGGCCTGCACCGCCCACGCCCGACCCACGACGCCCGCCCTGGCCACAGTACCCACGTCGTCCGCGCCGCCATTACCCACCACGCCGCCCGCACATACCGCCTGTGCCGCTCGCCCCCACCGCCCACGCAGTCCCGTCCGCCTCACCCACGCCACGCCCACACCATCCTCCCAGTCCCGTCCACACCGTCCCGCCCGTCCTGTCCACGCCATCCCACCCGCCCCGCTTAAGCCGACGCGCCGCGCCGCCCTCACGCCGCATTTGCATCGCCCACGCCGTCCCGCCCGCCCCGCCCACGCCCTCCCTCGCCGACCCTGCTGTCCCGCCTGACCACGCCTCGCCCGCTCCGCCCACGCCGCCCGCGCCGTCCCGCCCGCTCCACCCTTCCAGCCACCGTCGCCCTCCCCGCCCACGCCACCATCGCCCACCCCGCCCCGCCAGCCCTTCCCACGCCGTCCCGCCCGACTCGACCATGCCGCCCACGCCGTCCCGACAGCCCCGCTCATGCCGTCCCACCGCGCCTCGCCCACGTCGCATTTACGACGCCCACGCCGTCCCGCCCGCTCCACCCACGCCCTCCCTCGTCGCTCACGCTATCCCGCCCGCCCACACCCCGCCCACGCCGTCCAGCCCGCCCCGCCCTTCCCACCCACGTCGCTCTCGCCATTCCACTCATGTCGCCCTCCCCATCCGCCCCGGCAACGCCACCCACTCCGCCAGCCCCGCCCACGCCGTCCCGCCCACTCTGTCCACCCCGCCCACCTCGACAACCCCGCCCACGCCGTCCAACCCACCCACCCCACTCCGCCAACCCCGCCCACGCCACCTACCCTACTCCGCCCACGCCGTCCCGGCAACGTCGTCCCGCCCACGTCACCTACTACACCCCGCCCACCCCGCTCACGCCGTCCCTCCCACCCTGCCCATCCCGCCCACGCCACCCGTGCCCTCCCGCCCACCCCGCCCACGTGGCCCGCCCCGCCTCGCACCACGCCGCCCGCGCCCTTTGCGCCGCCCGCGGCGCTGCCCGGCACTAAATCGCCCGCGCCCCGCCCACCCGCGCGCACATCACGGTTGCTCACTCGCTCATTGCGACGCCCGCCCGCTCACCCGCGTACCCACCGGAATCTAGCTCGCGCCCGCCCACCAATTTCCTTGCTGCTTTTCACCAACCCGCGCGGGCCGAATTTGCGGCCCCGCTCGCCCTCAGCTCACTCAACCGATAACTTGCTAATTGTCTCCGCTGCTCACGTGTTCATTGACGAGACGCTGCCTGTGTGGCGACCTCTTTGCAGTCACTTGCGTGGTCATTCGCTTGCATTAATTAAATCTGCAATCCTTCGTATCAGCAGTGCGATCATGGGCCACTTCAACTATCCTCTACGTCGTCATATGCATTGCTTCGTCTCTTTGTCTCCTCGTATCAACGCAATCTTGCGAAGTCTCTCCCACGCGTGAGAGTACTCGAAACTCACATTCCTTCCCCCCACTTCTCCTTCGTTCACGATTCAGCCTTCTCCACATTCTCCACTAATGAGATCGACGGTTCTCAAAATCTATCCCCAGTTGTATCATACAGCACAGTGTTTCTTAACTGGGGGGAATGCACACATTTCTCTCTGACTTGGTCCTAATTGAATGCCCAGTCCATTTTGAATTCATTTCAGTTTTTCTATTAGTATTTTCTATACTTACAAATACTAGTTCCAATAACAATGGCTACTTATTGAGTGTATTGATCGAATTAATAACAATGTTTTCAACCGAACTATCGTCATAAAAGAAGGTATTCAAATTCTGTCTCACAAGGCAGTTTTCACAACAAACACTTCATATACGACTTCCATATTAATTAGTGTTTTTATTTTATATTTTTGTACACTTACTTTGATGGAGTCGATGTTTTCTTACCCTTCTGGAAGAAAATTAACTCCAGAGAAACTAACGGACACTGTCTCTCCTTTTGTTTTCCGTTTTTTAAAAATTTTTCAAAGTCTGATTTGTATAGTTGTTTTTTGTAGAATATATCATAAAAACGAATATGTTAAGTTTAATTCAAGTGAGAGATACTAAGCTGTCTTCTAATCTTCAATTCAATAAGGCTAAATAATACTAGTCGCTGAGAAGCACAACTATTTAAAAAAATCACGTTTACTACCGCACGATTACATTCCTTTCTCTTCTTACGAAGAACTTCGAAAGATGAGAAAGTAAAATACATTTTAAGCGATAATAAATCATTGGTTTTAACATTTCAAATTGTCGATTCAATGAATCTTGGTTTTGATGAATCTAGGGCCTTTTTAAAAACGCCCTAGATTCATTGCTCTAGAATTTTTTTTTTTCAAATCTCTGAAACATGTCCTATATTTCCCACAAGCCCTGCCTTTTTACATGATTTCAAACTATCCGCGGGTCTCGGTAAACACTCATCAATCACGAGCGATGATACCCGCGGAACCTTTGATAATACATTTTCACAGTCTCTCTTGCGTTCACCGAACTGATCCGAACATCGTCGGCTCATGTGCACAGGTCGTACGTTGTCCTACTGTTCAGTTGACCGGAAGTACGACCCCCCAGCCCCCTCCCCGTCTCTCTCTCTATCTGTCTTTGTCTCTGTCTCATTCTGCTCTGCCCTTTCTCCCTCTTCCTTGTTCTTTCCTTCTCCTTTCTTCTTCCTTCTCTTTCCTTCTTTCCCTTCTCCTTTCTTTCCTTTCTTTCTCTCCTTGCTCCTTCTCTCTGTCTTTTCTTTCTTCCTTCTTGCTCCTCTCCTTTCGTCTCTTCTTTCCTTGCTCCTTTCTCTTTCTCTTGTCTTGTCCTTTCTCTCGTTCCTTTCTCCTTTCTCCTGTCGCTCCCCTCTCTTTCTCCTTTCTCTTGCTTCTTCCTCTTCTATGTTCTCTCCTCTCTCTGCGTTCTTCCTCTCTCTGCGTTTCCTCTTCTCTGCGCTCCTCTCCCTTCTGCGTCTCTCTCTATCTCTGCGTCTCCTCTCTATCTGCGTCTGCCTCCTCTCTATCTCTGCGTCTCCTCTCTATCTCTGCGTCTCCCTCTGCGTCATCTCAGGTCTCCCTCTCTGCGTCTCCTCTATCTCTCTCCTCTTCTATGTCTCCTCTCTGCGTCTCCTCTCTCTTCAGGCTCTCTTCTCCCTCTCTCTGCGTCTCTCCCCCTCTCTCTGTCTTCTCTCTCTCTCCCCTCTCTGCGCCTCTCTCCTCTCTCTGCGTCTCTTCTCCCTCTTCAGGCCTTCTCCCTCTCTCAGGTTCTCCCCTCTCTCTCCCTCTCTCTGTCTTCTCCCTCTCTCTTGTTGTCTTCCCTCTCTATGTCTCTTCGTGTCTCTCTGCCTTCTCTCTAGGTCTCTCTCTCTTCTCCCCTCTCTGCGTTCCCTCTCTATGTCTCTCTCCCTCTCTACCTCTCTCCCGTCTCTCTCCTCTCTCTCTCTTTCCTCTCTCTGCGTTCCTCTCTCCGTCTTCTCCTCTCTCTGCGCCTTCTTCTCCCCTCTCTCTGCGCCTCTCTCTTTGCGCCTCTCTCCCTCTCTCTCTGCGTCTCCTCTGGTGTCTCTCTCCCTTCTCTCAGCGTCTCTCTCTCCCTCTCTCTGCGTCTTCCCTCTCTGCGTCTCTCCCCTCTCTCTGCGCCTCTCTCTACCTCTCTGTCTACTCCTCTCTCTGCGTCTCTCTCCCTCTCTCTTGTCTCTCTCCTCTTCTCTATGTCTCTCTCCCTTCTCCCTCTCTGCGTTCTCCCTCTCTCTGCGTCTCTCTCCCTCTCTCTCTGCGTCTCTCTCTCTCTCTATGTCTTCCCTTCTCGTCTCTCTCCCTCTCTCGTCTCTCCCCTCTCTCTGCGCCTCTACCTCTCTCTCTGCGTCTCTCTCTCCCTCTCTCAGTTGTCTCCCCTCTCTCTGCTCTCTCCCCTCTCTGCTTGTCTCTCTCCCTCTCTCTCTCCCTCTCTCTGCGTCTCTCCCTCCCTCTCTCTGCCTCTCTGCGTCTCTCTCCTCTCTCCCTGCGTCTCTCTCTCTCTGCGTCTCCCTCTCTCTCTGTCTCCCTCTCCAGGTCTCCCCTCTCTCTCTCTGCGTCTCTCTCCCTCTCTCTGCGTCTCTCTCTCCCTCTCTCTGCGTCTCTCTCCCTCTCTCTGCGTCTCTCTCCTCTCTGCGTCTCTCTCTCCTTCTCTCTCTGCCCCCCCCTCTCTATCTCTGCGTCCCTCTATCTCTCTCTCTATCCTCTCTCGTTCCCCTCTCCTCTGCGTCTCCCCTCTCTATCTCTGCGTCTCCTCTCTATCTCTGCGTCTCCCTCTCTCTCTGCGTCTCCTCTCTCTGTCTCCTCTCTGCGTCTCTTTCCCTTCTCTCTCCCCCTTCTCTAGGCCTTCTACCCTCTCTCTATGTCTCTTCTCCCTCTCTCTTCCCTCTCCTCCCTCTCTCTTGTCTCTCTCTGCGTCTCTCTGTCTCTCTCCTCTCCTCTCTCTGCGTGTCTCTCTCTCCCTCTCTGCGTCTCTCTCTCTCTGCGTCTCTCTCCCTCTCTGCGTTCTCTCTCTCTCTGCGTCTCCTCTCTATCTCTGCGTTCCCCCCTCTCTATCTCTGCGTCTCCCCTCTCTATCTCTGCGTCTCCCTCTCTATCTCTGCGTCTCCCTCTATCTCAGGTCTCTCTGCATCTCTCTGCGTCTCTCTCTCTCTCTCTCTCTCTCTCTCTGCGTCTCTCTCCCCCCTCTTCCTCCCCCCGTCTGCCTGTCTCTCTGCCTCTCTCTCTCCTTCGCCCGTCCTTCCACGGGGCCTACGGTCGGCCAACCTCCCGCGCAGCGCTGTTGACGCAGCCTCGCGGTCCCTCGCGGTCGGTCGCGTTCTGCGCACGCAGTGGCGTGACGCGCAGCAGAGCGCAGCGCGGGCGGCGCCGCCGGCCGCGCACTCCAGGAGGCCGTGGCGCGCGCGACCTCACAGCGAAGTCCGCACTCAGGTCGCCCGCAAAGGACTCGCCGCCGCCCCGCGCCGCTCACTGGTTCAATCGGGCCAACAACCTGGCCTTCATCGCAAAATTCAAACTGCGCGATCGGAATTCTCATTTAGTAAATCTCGTTCGGAAGACATCGGAGCACACTACTTCAGCTCCAAAACGTTATTTCAATCATTTTTGTCGTCCCCACGGTCCCGTAAAGTTACCGTTGCTGGAAACACTCGATTGACGCAACACAACAGACACGCGACCATCATGAAGATTGATTGATTCATTGTTAGTGATTCCGGGCTCGTCAACTACTACGGTCACGGTCATTATTCCCGTAAGTGCAGTGCGTATTTTTCCTCGAAAGGTTGCGGTTATTTTCCCCCGCTGGATGGACAGATCCGGCGCCGACCTACCAACGTCTTATGGTGTTTTCCCTAGCCAGGTATCTCCCCATCATCGGGGCACCATCCCAGCCAGGACAAGCTCTAAATGAGTAGATCCACCATTTTGAAGCTGCCATTTTCAATTTTGAAATTGCATTATGATATTCAAACTCAGCGACCTCAAAAATCCGTTTATACTTAATTTTACGCAAATTTCCTGACATTTGTAATTATGACCAGGTTTTAGGCCCGATTGAACCAGTGTGCGCCGGCGGAATTAGGTACCGGGCCATGAAGCAGGAGGAGGTACTCGCTCACACTGTAAGCGGCTGCCAACATTTGAAAGGATTTTTGTTTCTTATTGTTCGAAAGGAATTACAGTAAACTCTCATTAACACGAATTTCAAGGGACTGAAATAATCAGAGTTCGTGTTATAAAAAATTCATGTTTGCTAGTATTAAAAATGTTCGTATTACCGTAATACCTTGTCGGGACTGACGTTTTGTTCGTATTACGGCAAAAATTTATGTTAACCCGGGAGTACTCGCAATAGATCTGTGATATCAAAGCCACGGCAATTTTATGTTCCTCAATTATTGCGATGCATTAGTAGTCTGATATTTTATGTATTCCTTCATTGTGCTTCTCTGAGATCGCTTGAGCTTTTATTTTTATCCTTTTGCTCAATTATTTCCCGTGAGCATGTTGAAACTTGATCGCTGAGCTCCGCGATATCTGTCATAGACGTTGGGTGCTTTCAGCTGCGTCTGTGACAAGTGCCTAATCAAAAAATGTAATAATGTGTCTTATCTACAACTCACTGTCACAATTTTTTACCAAAGAGAAAGTAGATCTGCAGAAGACGTCTCTAGGGAAATGAAAAAAAAAAAGTTCCTTGCAAAGTGGAAAAAAGACAGACTTTCTTATATTTTTGGTAGTAGGCAGTTGGCGGTATCTCAATGCATCAACTGATGTCACTGCAGCGCCTCTGACCGGGAGGCCCTAGGTTCGAGTCCTGACGGCGGCAGGATTTTTGACACTAGCTTTTCAGCTAGGTCGAATTCAGTCGCTGTCTGGAGGAGAATTCTAGCGGCCGGCTGCTCTGATCGGTAGTTTTCCATGGTTTCTCCGATCAACATCAGGCGAATGCCGGAGCAGTACTCTACCAAACGGGCCACGGACCGCGCGCGATCTGTCTTTCCTCTCCCTTGTCCTATCCACACAAACTTACACTAACATGCACTACACTACCACTTATTCCGGGAGACCGGTCGGGAGCTTAGAGCTTGTCCCGGCTGGGGCGGTGCCCCGCTGGTGAGAGAGTCCTGATTAGGGGAAACCCCAATAGCCGACGGTAGGTCGGCGCCGGATCTCGCCATCCAGCGGGGAGAAGATCACCACCATCTCCCGAAAAAAAGATGCACTACACTAACGGGACTAATGACCAAAGCAGTTGACGCGCGCGGAAACACGAAAAAATAAATCAACCAAACATTTAATTTGCATTGTCTCTGAATTCACCCCTGCCATTTGAAAGTGCTTTTTCTTTCTGCCGTGGCGGACTCTAAGAAAGGTAACACAAGATCTCCCCTCGCCGATATCGAGGATTTGCAACGGCGCTATTCTCTTTCGCACAGTACCTGTGATTGCCTCGTGGCGTTGCTGGTAATGTGAAACCCAACACGTCGGGCACCCACGACACGATGGAATGAACAGATTACAGCATCCGTCGTTGGCGTGAGAGTAATGAAGTAATGTATATATTGCGTGCTGAAATCATTATCGAACGCGAATTTTTAAACCCTTTTTTGCCACCATCGATCTGGGACGACGTTCGGCTGAGTGGATAATCACAACAGGTTTAGGCGGCGGCGCCTCGCCCAACTGGGTTGAAGCGAGATCCCATTTCGGTATTAATTTTGAATAAGCTAATGTGCCGTTTTGCCTCTCCCAGACCTTGCGGTTTTCGCCTCATCACGGAAGTCGATCATCGAACAGAGCTGCCGAAAGGAAAGGGGAAAAAATGGTGATAAATGGGATGAAAAATGTTGGCAATTGATGATACAAGTGAAGAAATCAATGCAAACGAAAAGAAGGAAAGAGAGAGAGGGAAAGATAAATAAAAAGAGAGAGTGAGAGAGAGGGAAATAATGGTAAAGAGAGAGAAAAAGAGAGCGAGAAAAAGAGAGCGAGAAAGAAAGGGGAAAAGAAAGAAAGAGAGAGAGAGAGATTAAAAAATAAAAAAGAGAGAGGGAGAGAGAAAGAGTATGTGTATGTGTTTTGAATGGGGGTGAAAGAAATTTTACGTACTTGTTTATTCTGATTTTTTTCAATTAGACTCTATTCTTGAATCACGGCTGTCGTGCTTAAAGTCATCTCTGTAAAACCGAATATTGACGTCAATGCGTACTTGAAAAGTTATTTTCTTATAAAAGTTTTTTTACTAAAACAAAATGGTCATTAATAACACTCATAAATAATTGTATATGCCATGAAATTTTAGTTGATTTATAATTTTATTTTAAAAATCCAGTTGCAGTGGAAAAACTACCCCCCCCCCCAAAAAAATCAAATTTATGAATGTGTAATATCGTAGAAAGTTATCGGTAAACTTCAGCTATTCAATGGCATTTCCATCCAGACTGCAAGCTTCATGTACCCATATACAAGTTAATTACTGGACAACAAACTAGCTAGAACATCGTAAATCCTGTAAAATAATATTTCAGAAAAGATGAAAACACGTTTCATGTCGAAGAAGATAGAGAAACAAAGAAAGTACACCAAAATTGCATGAGACATTGAAGGATATTAAGGCTACACTAAGACTTTCAGACAGGTCAAAATAAAATAGTGCAATAGATAGCACGAATATTTTGAAATTTTGAATTAACTTTATTGTATTTTGGGATTATCGGATTTAGTAAGCCTCTAATACAGTGAACCAAAAATTTTACTCCATACGAGTTCACAATAGCCGAAGTTGACTATATTTATCTTGTTAGTAGAATTAATTTCATGTGCTGGTGTTTGATTCTTATAGTCCACTAGAACGATAATACAATGTAAATGTAAATAAACAGGTTGACAATGCAACCAACATCACATTTAACATAGTTAACGGTCTAATGTGATTATCATGATTGCCAACGAGTGTGCATTCCATCCACTACAGTAAACTTTGAATAGGCTTCGCAATATTCCTTTACCAGCACACATTCGATTTTGACTGTGACCTATCGGACATTCGTTCATCTGCAATCGATAAACGCTGCGGGGGTCGTCACGAATGCTGATATCGCGAAGTCGACACGCTGTTGACAGTGGAATAATTAAAAAACCTTTAAATGTTTTCGCGCGGAGGTATCAGCTTCGTGAAAGCCGATCCTCGCCAGCCGACCGAATAAATCATTTCCAAGTCTCGCGGCAGGTGTGATGAACGCAGCGCGGAAATATCGATCTATAATTTTGCGCCGCATCCGACTGCGCCAGACGGCGGCGGAATGGAGGTCGGGGCGGGGCGGGGCGGGGCGGGGCGGGGCGGGGCGGGGCGGGGCGGGGCGGGGCGGGGCGGGGCGGGGCGGGGCGGGGACGGGCACGGCGAGAGGTGGGATGGAGGGATTGTGGCGGGGAAGAGGGGGAGGAGCTGTACGGGTGGTGCGGAGGACTGGAGCGGGGAGGGTTAGGGAGGGGAGAGGTGGGATGAGGAGGGGAAGAGCGAGGTGAGGAGTGGGGTAAGGCGGTGGCGAGTTGGGGCGGGGCGGGGCGGGGCGGGGCGGGGAAGTGAGTCGAAATGGGTCCCGGCGGGTCGGATCGGGTCGGATCGGGTCGGATCGGGTCGATCGGGTCGGATCGGGTCGGATCGGGTCGGGTCGGATCGGGTCGGATCGGTCGGATCGGGTCGATCGGGTCGGATCGGGTCGGATCGGGTCGGATCGGGTCGGATCGGGTCGATCGGGTCGATCGGGTGGGGGCGGGTCGGAGCGGGTCGGAGCGGGTCGGAGCGGGTCGGAGCGGGTCGGAGCGGGTCGGAGCGGGTCGGAGCGGGTCGGAGCGGGTCGGAGCGGGTCGGAGCGGGTCGGAGCGGGTCGGAGCGGGTCGGAGCGGGTCGGATCGGGTCGGAGCGGGTCGGAGCGGGTCGGAGCGGGTCGGAGCGGGTCGGAGCGGGTCGGAGCGGGTCGGAGCGGGTCGGCGCGGGTCGGAGCGGGTCGGAGCGGGTCGGAGCGGGTCGGAGCGGGTCGGAGCGGGTCGGAGCGGGTCGGAGCGGGTCGGAGCGGGTCGGAGCGGGTCGGAGCGGGTCGGAGCGGGTCGGAGCGGGTCGGAGCGGGTCGGAGCGGGTCGGAGCGGGTCGGAGCGGGGCGGAGCGGGTCGGAGCGGGGCGGAGCGGGGCGGGGCGGGGCGGGGCGGGGCGGAGCGCGTCGGAGCGCGCCGGAGCGCGTCGGAGGCGTCGGAGCGCGTCGGAGCGGGTCGGAGCGGGTGGGAGCGCGTCGGAGCGGGTCGAAGCGGGAATGACCGAGCGGGTCGGATCGGAGCGCGTCGGAGCGGGTCGAAGCGGGTCGGATCGGAGCGGGTCGGGATCGGAGCGGGTCGGATCAGAGCGGGTCGGATCGGAGCGGGTCGGATCGGAGCGGGTTGGATCGGAGCGGGTTGGATCAGAGCGGGTCGGATCGGAGCGGGTCGGATCGGAGCAGGTCGGATCGGAGCGGGTCGGATCGGATCGGGTCGGGTCGGATCGAGTCGGATCGGAGCGGGTCGGGTCGGAGCGGGTCGGAGCGGGTCGGGTCGGAGCGGGTCGGAGCGGGTCGGAGAAAATCGAGCCGGGGCTTGGTGTAACGGAGTGTGGTGGCTGGATGAGAGACGACTTGGTGGACAGAATGGGAAGTGGGGAAGAAAAAGCGAAGTCATTATCATCTGGTGTGGAAAGAGAAACAATAACCTAATAATGCGATGGTGAACGCATAATATGATAGTGAGAGATAATACAGATGATGGCGAATATGATGGTAGCCTTCCTTCTTGGCTGTTGATTGAATATTATATGTTGGTTGAATTGATTCTGGAAAATGAAATACTTGGAATGATTGAGAATGTGCAGTTGATTTTTGTGGTTATTATACACAGGGAGGTATAAGGAATAGCGATGGTGGTGTCAATCGGAAAAGACAAAAATAATGCAATTTTGGAAATAACTGTGCCTCCAAATCAGAGAGAAGGTACACGTCGTTGTGGTGTGTAAGTTGGCGATGGTTATAAAAGTGGTAGATAAGTAGATAAAGGAAACGATGTATCAATGAATTGGTAACAACTTATAAGGTGATGATGCTAGGAGCGTTTGTAGGGACGATGTTAACAGTTGGGAGACAGGACGATGAAACTTACGATTAGATTATGATAGCATTGTGTTCATGGTGATGCTGAAGATGTGAGAATAGAGCTGATGTTGGTGCTGGTGATGTCAAAATGATAGCACTAATGTTGGCGTTGGCAATTCTGGCAGCAGTGAAGATGTCAGTTGGGAGACAGGAGGATGTAATTTATGATGGGTTTATAATAGCGTGGTGCTTATGATGATGCTGAATATGTAATAATACAGCTGATGTTGGTGTTGGTTATGTCGGAATAATAACGCAAGTGTTGATACAGGCGATTCCAGCAGCAGTGAAGTTGTCAGTTGGGAGACAGGCGGCTAGAAATTATGATAGGTTAATGATAGCGTAGTGTTTATGATGATGCTGAAGATGTCGTGATAATAGAGCTAATGTTGGTGCTAGTGATGTCAGAATGATACCGCTAGTGTTGGCACAGGTGATGCCGGCAGCAGTGAAGATGTCAGTTGGAAGCCAGGGGAAGGTAAATAAGATAAGTTTATGATAGCGTAGTGTTTACAGTGATGTTGAAGATGTAATGATAGAAGTTATGTTGGTGCCGTTGATGTCCGAATGATAACGCTAGTGTATGCACAGGTGATTCCGGCAGCAGTAAAGATGTCAGTTGGGAGCCGGGAGGGTGTAATTTATGATAGGTTTATGATAGCGTAGTGTTTACAGTGATGTTGAAGATGCAATAATAGAGCTGATGTTGGTGTTGGTAATGTCAGAATGATAACACTAGTGTTGGCACAGGTGATTCCGGCAGCACTGAAGATGTCAGTTGGGAGCCGGGAGGATGTAATTTATGATAGGTTTATGATAGCGTAGTGTTTACAGTGATGTTGAAGATGCAATAATAGAGCTGATGTTGGTGTTGGTAATGTCAGAATGATAACACTAGTGTTGGCACAGGTGATTCCGGCAGCACTGAAGATGTCAGTTGGGAGCCGGGAGGATGTAATTTATGATAGGTTTATGATAGCGTAGTGTTTACAGTGATGTTGAAGATGCACAATAGAGCTGATGTTGGTGTTGGTAATGTAGAATGATAACACTAGTGTTGGAACAGGTGATTCCGGCAGCAGTGAAGATGTCAGTTGGGAGCCGGGAGGGTGTAATTTATGATAGGTTTATGATAGCGTAGTGTTTATGATGATGCTGAAGATGTCGTGATAATTGAGCTAATGTTGGTGCTAGTGCTGTCGGAATGATACCGATAGTTTTGGCACAAGTGATTCTGGCAGTAGTGAAGATGCCAGTTGGAAGCCAGGGGAAGGAAAATAAGATAGGTTTATGATAGCGTAGTGTTTACAGTGATGTTGAAGATGTAATGATAGAAGTCATGTTGGTGCCGTTGATGTCCGAATGATAACGCTAGTGTATGCACAGGTGATTCCGGCAGCAGTGAAGATGTCAGTTGGGAGCCGGGAGGGTGTAATTTATGATAGGTTTATGATAGCGTAGTGTTTACAGTGATGTTGAAGATGCAATAATAGAGCTGATGTTGGTGCTGGTGATGTCAGAATGATAACGCCAGCGTTGGCACAGGCGATTCCGGCCGCACTGAGGGTGGCGAATCGGCAGCGCTAAAATTCCATCTCTTTCCCTCTCCGGCGCTGTCTCCGCGAGTTATAAATGGAGCTTTCGTACACGAGCGGGAAGGGAGAAGAATGTGATAAACTATTCATACGTCCGCGCCAGTGTTTCGAATGTGACTGTGCATTACGTCCCCCCCCCCGTCCAGCCTGTCTTCCCCATCCGACGTCCCCTTGCCGTCCCCCGCGCCGTCCCCGGCCCGTCCCGCCGCCGTCCCCCGCGCCATCTCGAGCCGATGTGAACGACTCTCGGCAGCGCTAAAAGGGATTCGCTCGGCTTACGGTGGGACAAAACGTTTTAGCATTCATCACGGACGCGGGAGAGCCGGAGGTGGCGAAGGAGGGGGTGAGGAGTGGCGGCAGAGGGGCGGGCGATAGAAATTAAGCTATATATCTAAGAAAGCGAGCGTGACAACGGCTTTTTCTCTTGACGCTGAACTTTTTTCTGCAGTGGTGATGTTTTATCCAACTGCATGTGATAGCATGTGCAGTTGTGAGTGGGCTACTGGAGTCGCTTTGAATGTCAGGTCCTAGTTTCGATTTCCATTGGTGGTAAGATTGATTGACGGAATAGCTAGGTTTGGTTGGTTTGATTGTTTCGTGTTTCCAGGCGCGTCAACTGCTTAGGTCATTAGTCCCGTTAGTGTAGTGCATGTTTTTTCGCGGGAGATGGCGGTGGTCTTCCCCTGCTGGATGGCGAGATCCGGCGCCGACCTACCGTCGACTAGTGGGGTTTCCCCCTAACCAGGACTCTCCCACCAGCGGGGCACCGCCCCAGCCGGGACAAGCTCTAATCTCCCGACCGGTCTCCCGGAATATGTGGTAAGGTAGTGAATGTTAGTGTAAGTGCGTGTGTGTGTGTGTGTGTATGAGGTAAGGATGAGACAAGAAAGAGTAAGATAAGATCGCGCACGGTCCGTGGCCCGTTTTCTTAGGGTACTGCTCCGGCATTGGCCTGGTGTTAATCGTAGAAACCATGGAAATCTACCGAACAGAGCAGCCGGCCGCTAGAATTTATCACCAGACCGCGACTGAATTCGACCCAGCTATCTAGTGCCCACAAATCCTCCACCGTCTAGCGGAGTCTACCACAAATCCTACCACCTACTACAAATCCGTCCACCGGAGTCTCAAACCTAGGATCTCTCTCTCAGAGACACTACAGTTACATAAGTTGATGTCCTGTGCCACTTCTCCCCGTTTGGTGACAAGACTGTATACTGCCCATACAGAGTGTCTCAAAATATAATACGTAGGGCATGTAGAACTGTCGAAAGTGATATCATTTTGCCAATGAACGTGAAGTGGGAAATTTCATGTAACGAAGATACTCATGCGACATTTCCCCTTGATTCTTAGAAAATTACTTGTACATAAATGCTCGGCAGGTTACGTTGTGTCTCCGACAAGAAGATTTCTTGCACCTCCCAAAGACATGTTCAAACGGAGTTCCCTAACAATCAGAGGCAAATGTTACTTTATAAAGCATATCCTCCGTTACATGCTACATCCCACTATTTGTTAATTGGCAAAACTATTCGACTATTCTACAAGCTCTAGTAGTTTAAATCTTTTATTCTAAGACCACTTTCATTCTGAAACTACATTTCTTCTGAGACATTTCTTCTGAGACATTTCTTCTGAGACATTTCTTCTGAGACATTTCTTCTGAGACATTTCTTCTGAGACATTTCTTCTGAGACATTTCTTCTGAGACATTTCTTCTGAGGCAACATTTCTTCTGAGGCAACATTTCTTCTGAGGCAACATTTCTTCTGAGGCAACATTTCTTCTGAGGCAACATTTCTTCTGAGGCAACATTTCTTCTGAGGCAACATTTCTTCTGAGGCAACATTTCTTCTAAAACAACATTTCTTCTAAAACAACATTTCTTCTGAGACAACATTTCTTCTGAGACAACATTTCTTCTGAGACAACATTTCTTCTGAGACAACATTCCTTCTGAGACAACATTCCTTCTGAGACAACATTGCTTCTGAGACAACATTCCTTCTGAGACAACATTCCTTCTGAGACAACATTCCTTCTGAGACAACATTTCTTCTGAGACAACATTTCTTCTGAGACAACATTTCTTCTGAGACAACATTTCTTCTGAGACAACATTTCTTCTGAGACAACATTTCTTCTAAGACACTTTTTCTGAGACAAAATTTATTTCTAGATACCCTATGTTACTGGTTTTAGCCTCGGGGAGAATTCTAGAAATCGGTGACTCCCGTCAGTTCAAGATGGATGCCAGGGAAGTACCGGAGTAAATAGACCACGGACCGCGCGCGATACTTCCTCTCCCATCCCATCCTCGGGGACGAGCGATTGGTCGCTGCCTGAGTTGATTTAATAAATCTCCGACAAATGTAGAACGTTAGAGCGAGTTTGTTTCTTTGTAATTAGATATACTAAAAAAGAATATAATATTATAATTCTTTCCTGTACGTTCATGATTCCAGTCTCAGTGAAAATGTTAGGCTTCAAGAAAAAGTACATGAACACACAAGAAAAAAATATTGCACAGTAAATTTACTACGATGCTTGTCTAAAGAAGGGAGTTAGTATTTGCATTACATACAAAAAACGTAGTCCAAGAACAAACACGATATACAGAACAGCTTCTCAAAGTTAGTTTTGTTGATGTTTTAGACATTTTTTATTAGTTTTATTACAGAGCTAGACTCTTGTTTATATTAATCAACTTTTTTTGATTTCTTTTTAGAATGAATATTTTTCCACTAATTAATGTTCTTCACGGTATTAAGCAGATTAAGAGTCCCTTTGTTTAAAATTTTTAATTCTAGTATCTTGCGTGCATTTTATCTTTTTGCAGGAAATTTTCGGCACTATCGCCAGAACAGAGGAAAACTTCAGACATACCATTACACGGCATAAAAAAGTTTACCTCCCATTAGGCAACAACGAATGTTTACTAGACAAAACGTCCAGATAGAAAACGAGAACAATGCTCCATAAGCACGCGGGCTTTTTTTCCTCCAACTGAACACGACGTAAACGAAACGGCGTCAGAGGAGCGGCTTTTCCACAACGCAGCTGCCCGCGCCCGCCCGCCAGCCCTGCCATCTAACGGGGGCGCACAAACGAAGTCCAGGGCCAGGCGCAGCCCTTCGAAAACTTTTGAAAGCGAAAATTGAAACAAAGAAACAAACAAACAATAAATAAATAAATAGATAAATAAATAAATAAATAGATAGATAAATAAATAAATAAATAAATAAATAAATAAATAAATAAATAAATAAATAAATAAATAAATAAATAAATAAATAAATAAATAAATAAATAAATGAAACTGCATATTCGTTTAAAACATATATTTTCTAATTAAATTGTGTTGAAACCAAGAATTTCAGTCGTCAGTAGAATTTCAGTTTCCTTCTTTCGTAAGCACTTCTGTAAAACTGTGTGGAAAAAATGTCATTGTATTGAGGGGTAGAAATGAGGAAACATGTGCGAAAGTTTCACGAAAATATGAGTCTTAACTCATCCAGAATGTACTCTGTAACCTGATTTATTTTTTTATTTATTTTACGTAAAAAAACAGTTCAAACTGCGTATGACGTGCTATGGGGAAAAGTGAATTGTGTGCACATCTTCAAAATTCTCTGATAATAGCTAAACGCAAATATGGAGAACAAGTTCACTTGTTTAAAAACTTTCTTTCGAGAGTTGTTTGTCTTTCTAACTTAAGAGTAAGGTTTAGTAGGTTTTCTAATTTTTTTGTAGATTCTAATGAATATGTTATAAATAATATATTAATGATGTTGGCGGAACACTTTTCATTCTAAACTTCTGAAATATTCAACGACATGCACGAAATTGGGTAAATGCTGCAATTGTATTATGTTATGAAATCGTGGAGTAACGGTGAATATAAATACATGTGTGTAGAGATATTGCGATTAGAGCGAGCAACGAATGAGTAATAAAAACTTCGTAGTGTATTAATATAGCTGTCTACCTGAGAATGATGACAAATCGTGAAATTTCGTATTTTTCCATTTTCATTGTATTTATGTGCTCTGTTTTATTTCGTTTTAAACGCTTCAAACCCTTTTCTTGCTACGCTTCTTAGTTTTTGTGAAAATATTTCTTTCGAAGCGAGTGCCAACTGTCAATCTCTTAGTTAGTGGACTTCAGATGCATTTTCCCGAATTGGGAATTTTCAGCACATTCATGCATGTCAAACATCATAAATAATAAACTATAAAAGACAATAATATAATTCTTTTTGTAGCATGTAACTCATGACTTTCTGTACTGAATGAACTAGAATAATTAATCTGTGATTAAAATTTTAAGATTTTTGAACTGAAATGTCCAGAATAAATTTATAAACAATTATTTTTTCTGAAATAATCAAATCCTGACTCTCTAATTTTCACAGTACCTTTACCATTGTAGTTCATTCACTAGAAAACTTAATTGTGATTAATTTAAAACAAGAATTATAAAAAATATATCAATTTGTTGTAGAGTTATGATGTTTGAAGTAAAAATATGCATTTTTGTCAATTATTTATAAACAAACAGAAAAATATTTTTTTAAATTATTTAATCTCCAAAAGCATACAGAAATCAAATACACAAAGAAGAACAAAATAGATCCAAAATTCTATAACTTTTTTTCTGGGGTAGACATCCTTAATACTCACTAAGCCGAGTTTCTTACAGTACTTTTTATACGACTTATGATAACTATTAGAAGTTAAAATTTTACATTGAACTGTTACGTGGCAACTAACGTGCTTTTTTTAAAAAAATCCACCACCATACAACGGACGGACATCTTGGTGTCTCAGGTAGCTTCATTTATGCGTTAAAACAATCTGACGTGAAAAAGCAGGACACGAATTAAGTTAGAATTCAATTTATTTCAGAATCGCCATACAAGTTTAATGTGTCTCCTTATTTATCAACTTGATAATTGATACAGTAATCTCAGGGATCATTAGTTTTCGAAATTTCTTCTGAGTTTTGAAGAGATTGAGGAGAGCATCTTCAATTTACCGTCACCACTCCATAGGTAATGTCGGTACAGTAACACAATCCAATGTAATCTAATAAAACAATGACCAATGATTGATTACTTCTAATGTGAAAAACTTTTCTTTCATTTCTCAAATACCAGTACTACCATTACCATCTAGGTATTGGTATTATTCGTGTAATAAAGCTCTATCTTAATGTCAAAATGAGCTGTACACATTGAATTAGAGAATTATACAATTAAAGTAAAAACATTTATTGTTGTAATAAACTTTGAATTATTAAGGTTCTAGTTGAAACAAAATGCGTCTTTCAATTTTTTGTTTCTCTTTGTTTATTACCAAACTAATTGATGCAAGATTCAAATCTAGTGCAAAACGACTTGAGTTTGTACTATTTAAAATGTACGTAACGAAACTAGAGATTTTCAAAGCGTCATTTTGTAACATATTTTGATGTAGTAATTATTATTTTATTAACTGTTCTAAATTTTCAAGACAATCAGTAAAAAGTAGCATTCAAAACCAGATGTATAGATGAAATTAAATACATTACAGAATGTTTATGAACTTTTTTCTCATGTCATATTCAGGACGATCGTGATGTCTATTCACTCATTTCCAAATCAGTACCTCGATGTTTGATATGAGATATATCTAAAAAACTTTGCGGTCCGAATTTCTTTGGAAAATTTCACATCTTATTTTCTTATTTTTTCTGGGAAGGTCTGCTTACTGTATTCTGAATAGGAATATTATGCGATTTTAAAAATAAATTTGCGCGTTAATCCGGTTAGAATTATCCTCGCTATTGACAGAACGCGAGTACAATACAAACTTTTCTCTACAATTCTTGTTTCTGGCGATTCCTGGAAGTATCAGTAATGTTTTATCCTCCATCAATTTGACTGTGTCACTGGAAACGGAGGCTATCATGACGATATGCCGATCGACTCTGCTTGTCAAAGCGACTCTAACGTAGAAGGGTGTGTGTGCAGCTTCGCGACCCAGAAATAACCGCGAGGTAAAATAAATATCCGAGAATTGATAACATATCCTGCAATCATATGTCGAGTAAGGGATTTTGTAGATTACGAAATAGATAATGAAAAATTACAAGGGTTTACAATGTTTTCAAACAAAACTGTATATGAAATAATAATACCTGCAATCCAAATTCTCGTATGCCACTCCTCCCGGGAGAATTGTTATTACAATTTTTTTGGTGATACATTTTTACTTCTCCTGTATACGCTATCGTATATTATATAGTATTTTTGTAGAATACGGTATCAATTAGTGTCATTCCCTCATGCACTTCAGTGAAAACAGCATTGTAACAATTTCAACCGTTCAAAAACTGCAGGAGATGCTAAAGTTACGTGACTCAACCTGCATATAAGCGATCAACGCCCAACAAGGATTTGGAGACGCGTTGCGTTGATAAAGTCGCAATAAAAAAATGATGTAGTACTGTTCTTAGTTCTTATTAGTTATTTAAGGTCGAATTCACATTTAAGTCATTAGCGTCCACTATTAGAGTTAACGTTACGTTAACTGAGATGAAACGATATGAGGATGATAAGGGATGATAGGACAAACACAAACACCATGACCGAGGCAAGACCTGAACTTGCAATCCTGCGGTTGATTGATTTTTTCGTGTTTCCGGGCACAACTGCATTCTTCATTAGTCCCGTTAGTGTAGTGCATGTTTTTTCTCGGAAGATGGCTGTGATTTTCCCCCGCTGGATGGTGAGATCTGGCGCCGACCTACCGACGGCTAGAGTGGGGTTTACCCCTAACCAGAACTCTCCCACCAACAGGGCACCGCCCCAGCCGGGACAAGATCTAAGCTCCCAACCGGTCTCCCCGAATATGTGGTAGTGTAGTGCATGTTAGTTTAAGTGTACGTGTAAGAGGAGAGGATAGGACAAAGAAGAAGGACAGATCGAGCGCGGTCCGTGGCCCGTTCGGTAGGGTACTGCTCCGGCATTCGCCTGGTGTTGATCGGAGAAACCACGGAAAACTACCGATCAGAGCAGCCGGCCACTAGAATTCTCCTCCAGACAGCGACTGAATTCGACCTAGCTGAAAAGCTAGTGTCAAAAAATCCTGCCGCCGTCAGGACTCGAACCTGGGACCTCCCGGTCAGAGCCGCTGCAGTGACATCAATTGATGCACTGAGCTACCACTACCGGTACCGGATCGGCGATATCGTACCTCAAACAAAAGAGTAGTTGTTTAGTAATAACCATGACACTAGGAGGAGCAAATGTTTGTGCAATCCCTCTTGGTTTGAGGTGGTTATTCTGAACGCACGGCGCCTCATTACCCAGCTGAGCGGCCGGAGTTTGGAGCGCCCTGCCCTACAACGAAAAACGCGCCACCACCTCGCGCGAGGTCGCGTTGTATCGCCGCCCAGGGGAGCGAGGGGGGGGGGGCGGGGCGGGGGGAGG
>BLKR01011149.1:0-37900 GCA_011170035.1 Teleogryllus occipitalis
GCCCCGCCCGCCCCGCCCGCCCCGCCCGCCCCGCCCCGCCCGCCCCGCCCGCCCCGCCCGCCCCGCCCGCCCCGCCTGCCCCGCCTGCCCTGCCCACCCCCTGCCCCGCCTGCCCCTCACGCACTACATCACCCACCCCGTCTCCAGCGCCCCACCCCGCCTGCCTGCCCCGCCTTGCCTGCCCCTCCCCGCCTGCCCCGCGTCATTCGCCCAGACCCACCCCGTTGTCCCGTCCATTCACCCCGCCACGCTCCCTCACCGGCCACTGTCCATCGCGGCGATTGTATTGTGCCGCGACGCGGTGGCAGTGGCGTGGCGCTCCCTCTCTGCCACGTCCCGTCCGCACCAGCGCTGTTCCACCCGCACTGGCAGTGTCAGCCCCGCTTCCTCCGCCTTGCCCCATCCGTCCCACCCTGCCCGTCCCATCTGTCACGCCCCGCCCATTCACCTCACCACGCCCCGACCCTCCCCCTCTTCGGACCTTGCCTCCTCCCCGCCAAGCCTTGCTCCGCTCCTGCTTACCACACTTGGCTCCTCCCCGCCCGCTCACCTGTGCCCTGCCCAGCAGGACCTCCCGCGTGGCGCGGCCTGTTGCCGCCCCGCCGTGGCCTCGTAACTTGCTCATGAGGTAGTGCCCCGTTCGTCACGTGTCGTTGGAGCCCTGGCCTCTCGTTGTCTGCTAAATTTTTTGTACACCCCCACCCTTTCCTGCGTATGTACTCATCAGTTCACTCACATTCTCATCCTCTCGTTCACTCATCAGCGTGTCCAGGAAATATGAACGTCACGGGTATTATTGAAATGGTGAACGTCTCGGGTGCATGGAAAATGAATAAATAAATTAAAAATTACTGTAAATAAAAAAGAAGAGTAGCGTACTGAAAAAGAACAAAGCTTGAAACTTCACGAGAAAATATATGAAAAAAAATGCTGTAGTTACGTTGCAAAGGTAGTGTGAAATGAATACTGTATCAACCACTTTACACCCTCAGTCTAAGTTGGATTAAGTCACCTGATATCAACCTGCAATTTCATTTTTTAAGGTTTGGAATTCACAGAGCAAGTTCAACAGCCCCGCTAAAGTCTAAAATTGGAAAAAAATCGTATTGCTTTGATTAAAGAGCCTCGATTGCACATCCTACACGTTTGTTGATTTCAGATACCTTAAATGGACACGTCAAATTTCTTTGATCTCCAAATCTTTGGGGAGAAGAAACCCAATTTTTCACTTGTTAAAATTGTTCTCGATACAAAATTTGAGATAATATTTTGGGTATTTTGTGTAAACAGATAGCTCTTTTACAAAGCATAACCTCTTAAATAAATAACGCTTAACTCATGAAAAATAATCTGTACAAACTTCTATTCTGTTCAAAATACAAAATTCTCGATCTCATTTGGCTATTGCTGCATTTGCATGTATATGAATTTCCATTTCGTATTAATAACTGAATAAAAAATGGAACAAATAACGTAACAATTACAGTGAACAGATAATGATATTTTGGAAGAAGACGATTAAAAACATCAGCATTATTATTTGTTCTTTGAGTAAAGACTTTTCCTTTCTTCAGCAGTCTGTTCCGTGCCTGTGTTTAGCCTAATTCATGTGTACCCAGTCAGCGGCTACTCCTAAATTATTTTTCCTTTACGTCTTCACTCTTCGCCTTCGCAAAAGCTTTTTACAGTGATTATTTCGCCGACGGCTTTTCTTTGGCTCAGTTACACAGAATCGTAGTTTCATTACACCAACTACAGTGTGACCTTCAGAGTCCTCATTGCGCTACGCCACCCAATGTCACTCTCTTTGCATGCTCCCTCCTCCGACCTCCCAACCGTTTTCTCCGCCGCCGGCTCGCAAACACGCAACTCATCTCTCCCGTTACCATTTCTCACCTTCCATCGTCGGCTGCCGGTCTCGCTCGAGTCTCCCCATTCACCCTTGTCAGCCCCATTCGGGCGTTCGGTCTACCCCCTCCTGTTCTTGCGCCCCGTAAGCCCCCGCCTATCCCATCCTGGATTCCATCAGCCCCATCCGCCCCCTCTCCCCGCCACGGTTTCACTCGTCCCCCCTGTCGCGCCGTTTCCCCGCCTCCGTGCCTGTCTCGCCCTCTCCGTCGGCTCCATTCGCCACCCCCTCCTCGCCACGGTTCCACTCATCCCCCCGCCCCTGCCACGTCATAACCTCGCTCCGTGCCGGCCTCACCCACCAGCTTCCGCCACACTCCACGCCGCCCCGCACCTTCCCCGCTCGGGCCACGCCTGCGCCTTCCCCCCCTCCTCGCTGACCCAACCCTCCCCTCCTCGCCTCGCCCCGGTTTCACTCATCTGTCCTGTCGCGCCATAACCCCGCCTCCGTGCCAGCTTCGCCCCCTCCCTCGGCTTCATTCTCCCCCTTCCCCTGCCCCGACACGGTTCCACTCATTCTCTCCCTCGCCCCGTGCCCACCGCACCGCCCAGCCCGCTCAGCGCCACACTCCACGCCACCCCCGCCCCTTCCGCGCTCGGGCCTCGCCCGCGCCGTCCCCTCCCCTCCTCGCTATCTCAACCCACCCCCACCTCGCCCCGCCCCGCCCCGCGCCGACTGTCCGCTGTCATGCGCGGCGCCCGCGGCGACGCCCCCGCACAACAGGTTGCCTCGCGGTTCCATTGTGCGCCTGCCCCCGCGCAAAATATACATTGTCGGCCTGCCGTGCGCCCGTGGACGCTGCGAGCGTACGTGTCCACGGCCTCCACTCCACTCCGCTCCATTTCATTCCATTCCACTCCACTCCACTCCACTCCACTCCACTCCACTCCACTCCACTCCACTCCACTCCATTCCATTCCATTCCACTCCGTCCCGCCACACCGGGAGCAGTAGCTCAGTGCATCAACTGATGTCACTGCAGCGTCTCTGACCGGGAGGTCCTAAGTTCATGTCCTGACGCCGGCAGGAATTTCGACACTAGCTTTTCAGCTAGGTCGAATTCAGTCACTGTATGGAGGAGAATTCTAGCGGCTGGCTGCTCTGATCGGTAGTTTCCCGTGGTTTCTCAGATCAACACCAGGCGAATACCGGAGCAGTACCCTATCAATCGGGCCAATGACAGCGCGCGATCTTTCCTTCCTCTTCCTTCTATCACAACACCTTACACACACACTTACACTAACATGCACTACACTACCACGTATTCCGGGAGACCAGTCGGGAGCTTAGAGCTTGTCTGTATGCTGTCTGTGCAGCTGGGGCGGTGCCCCGCCGGTGGGAGAGTCCTGGTTAGGGGGAAACCCCGCTAGCCGACGGTAGATTGGCGCCGGATCTCGCCATCCAGGGAAGATCACCGCCATCTCCCGAAGAAAAACATGCACTACACTAACGGGACTAATGACCAAAGCAGTTGACGCGCCCGGAAACACGAAAAAATCAATCAATCAATCAAACCGTCCCGCCACCACGTTTTTTCTTCTGCCCCCCCATTCGCAACCTCTATCCGCCACCGGTCGCTCTCCATGTAGGCGGTACCATACCATATTGATGTTTTCGCTATCGACGAATCTTGATGCTACTTGTGCGGCCTGGTGTCGAAACAAGTTACATGAATTGAAATCAAAAACATCTCCGCAAACAATTTTTCTAAGAACACCGCAATGATTTGTATATACACCTCTAGATAGAGAACTCCGCACGTTCCCAATTGGGGGTGGTGAGGCCGTATAGGAGACAGGTTGCACGGCGGAAGCTTTAAATTTCAAATGCAACCCAGGTATTCATTTTATTTATTAATATAGTTCTGTTCCATCGTAAGAAAGTAAAGCTACAGGCGACAATAAATATTTGAGAATGATGTTAATTTACATAAAAATACAAACAGCTTTGATAATAGGTTACCAAAGACTGCGTTGAAAAAATATTTTTTTATAATGACTTGCTGGCACAACGTTCTTATACTACTTCACGTTTTTATTCTACTTCAGAAGAGATATCAATTTATTTGTTAATACTGAACTTCACGGTAAATTACATGGCTGTGGCAGCTTTATTCTTAATGATTCCTCTTCTCTTTGATTATTCCCTGTACAAATATAAGAATAATACGTACTTATCTTCTTGTAGTTACAAACACTGTGTTTTATCTCTAATATCTCTTTTCGTATCCTCACTTCAAAACTCGTATTTGGCAGAGCATTTATACGCCACAAAAGTGAGCTTTGATGGCCTAGGCCAACAATGAATTTTAGAGGACGATTACCATGGTGATATCAAGTAAACAAGACAATGTACAAATTACTATTGACACTTTGTCAAAGGATATTTATTATTTTTTAATATAGAATGTTTTTAACTTAGTTAATGTTACCATTTATATTAAAAATACAATTTAATAGATTCTGGAATATTATGCCTAGAACTGTTACGTCTTCCGGGCATTGAGTTTCAACAAAAATTGAAGTAGTCTCAACTCTAACTGAAGGACAATTTTCGTTTTGCAAGATCGTCCTAACTACTTGGTTTTTATACTCCACTGAATCTTCCAGGTATTCGTCAGCTACCTTCGAACTTTTCCACCCACCATGTCTTTTGATATTTGTTAAAGTAGCTCCAGCGTCTGCTAATATCGTAGCGGAAGACCGCCTAAAACGATGTCCAGTGAACTGATTTGCATTAGGTAATTTTAGAGACTGTGCAACTGTGGTAGGCATTTTATCAGAACTATTCGTTGAATGGGGGTTGAATTGAAACTACATGTTGAATGGAGCATTTATTATTTTTATAATATATGAAAAACTTGTCGTGAGGCGTGTTGTGGTCGCATAGAAACGTCATTTTGGTAAAGATGTACAGGATTAATTACATAACATTCCGCGGTCACAGTAAACATTCTTCGAACGCTAGTTTTAGTATTTCGAAGCGTAATTATTTGAGCAGAATCTTTGCCCTCAATATATTTTTTCTCGGGTTATACAGTTCTCTTCTGCATGCACCTGCTATACCAATAATCAAATCCACCTAAATGCACCATAGAATCTTAACTCTTCAAATTGCAAATTTCGTAAGAAAGAAATATTACATTACTTACTTTCATTAATGAATACATATCATCAGGTGCTGACGACATAAATGTTTTTATTTCTTGTTTTGTAAGAATTTTCGATTTTTAGGTTCATATTTTATCTGAATTGCGCTTGAAAAATGATTTAACTATGTGATACTGCCCGACATCTATGCTTTCTTTTATACTTAGGGTTGACTTTAGCATTGATCATTTGTTCTATAATGTTGACTGTTTACTGTCTGGGACTATTGTAAAAATAAATTTAATTATCTTACCGAACTAATTAGCTTTAGTTGTGAAAGTGTAAAACCTTTTCATAGAGATAAGGCAGCGTAGTTTTTTCTCTTACCACGGTTACATGTGCCTCTCTTTTCCATTTTAAAAGGAGTTCATACGTTAAATTCTACAGGTTTTACTTGTAACCCAGTTTTCCAGTTGTCGCCTTGAATTTGATGCTTGAATTGGATCTGCAAAGCCATCAGGACGTGCATGAGAAAGTGTCAAAATAAAATAGACAGTTAAAAATAAGAATCTTATCATTTATTTATCAGGGTCACCGTCTTTTTTACTTCAATTCTTTAGTGATGTTGTAGCAAGAGAAATATGTAAGATTCCGCTTGCACCACAACCCCCCTTCATTCCACCAGGGCTTCCAGATAGTACGCGTCGAGTATTTCTGCTTCGGAAAGCGATATGTTAAAAAACATTGCAACTTTGATAAGAAATCGGGCCAACTCCTACAAACGCAGAGGGGGAAAAACACGAAAGTGCTCGACTCTGCCGCTTTGGTCTTTCACGTTTCGTTTTCCTGTCCTTGTTTCTTTTTGTCGTGCACGTTTTCTTGCTCAGACACTCTTTTCTCCTTGTCAACTTCCGTTCCTCGGAGCTCCGCACTACCCCGAGTCGTTCGTCGCGTGGAACGGCAGTTGCAGCAGCGCTTGACGCGAACGGCGAGGGAGAGGGATGTTTCACGGGGAAGGCACCGCGGGGCGTTGGCGTTGTCAGAGGAGGAGGAGCGGGCGTAAGGATAACTTGTTTCCTGTAATTCGAAAGTCAGAGAGGGAGATAGGGAGGGAAAGAGAGAGAGAGATAAGGACGAACGGAGATAGGGATGGGGAGGGGGGTGTGCGTGTAAATATAAATATATTGCTCGCGAATATGCCATCTTAGACCACGCCGGAGATGCACTTGCCCACTCTCAGTATCATTTTATCACGTTGCAAGAGGATCAGCATTAGGCTGATTCCGATTTTTATACTCCAGGGTTGTTAGTCGTGGGGGGGTGGAAGATGGAATGATGATGATAATAATGAAGGATAAATGGATGGCACACCCAAACAGACATACACAAACACACCTATGCCCGAGGCAGGGCTCGAACCCGCGATCCTTCCGTCCGAGATCGCCACGGCACTACTGCCTGCTCTCGGCTCTCCGGGCTGGCTGTGTATGTACCTGTGTGTATATGTGTATATTATATGTAAACGAGAGAATGACAGAGATGGGAAGGAGGGGGGCTACGCAATCGCAATCTGGAGAGCCTGAGGAGGAGGAAGCTACATTGCTTAAGACTGCGTCTGCGAAAATTTGCTCGTGTCGCTTTATTGCTTCCAGGGAAAACACTAAAAAAACGAGATTCCTATCAGGAGGTACTGTCGTTTCTAGTTTTGAAACGCTACTTCATAAAATGGGAATTCGTTGGTCGTCTTATCATATCATGGGGTATATTATTTTGTTGATGGATGCCATACAAACATAAATTATGTGATAGTTATTTAGAAATAAGCTCGTAAGACATCTTACTATAGTATGAGATTGAAAAGTTTCAAAGGAGACACTTAGGCCGAGATTGGAAGCAATCGAATATTGCACTAAGACGACACGAATAATGTGCAACCTTTTACCCACTTTATAAAAATGCCAGTGTACTAAAAGTTTTGTTTCGGTTTGACCATTCATCATACAAAAGATTCGAAACTAACAATGGTACTTGTTAATTGAAGGACGTGGATTATTATAACTTTTGTGACGTAGAAAAATGCAATTTATGTATACGCATATTCACGCTATGTGAACTTCGAGAAACTACAAGGAAAATGTAGATATTTGAAACCCGTATTACTTTGATTTTAATAATTTTGCGATGTGTTTCAGATCGAGACCGTACGCTTTATCGCCAGAAAAAAAATTGTGGCTCAAAGAGCCTTTAAAAATGTAGTGAGCAAGAGGATGAATATTCAGAGGCCCCATTGCACAATACCGAGAAAACATATCGAGTGAACAGCTTGTTTCGAAGTCTGGTGGTGCTGCAAAAACCACAGTGAGGTCTCGCGACCCTGTGGCGCTTCATATCTGAGAGAATCCCTCTGTAACCGTATGTCTATTCTATTGTTGTAACAGTAGTACTGCAGATTACAATGGTTCCTTTGTTATGTAAATTCATTACTATGTTCACTATGAAACGCTTTTCAGCTGAATCAAACTGGGTTCTTCCTTTCATAAATCCTCTTGCCTGTTTGTAGAGGTAGAGTTCCATTCCGAGCTTCGACCAAACAACGGTGCTTAGAGAAATCCTAAGGGAGATCAAAGCCAGTGGGATTACGGCTTTCTGGAAGGTTGTGCTCAGTATGATAAAAGCATGGAATTACGAAAATTAATTATTTATACAATTTTATAATTTATCTAACAACACACATTTTTAAAATTTGAAACTTTGCAATGGGACAATCTACACATACTGTTTGTTGGATTAAAGGAAATTCTTCATATACATGATTGAAAAATGTGTTTTATCAAAATAATGGCATCTTTCATAATCTGATTAATTTAGATTCGAGCCAGCGATTAATGCTTTATAGTAATACTCTCCTATTAAGCTCACGGAACTCACATTTGTGACATTTCGTACTAAGATATTGATTGTCGGGGAAGGATAATTACATCTATACGCTTAGGAGCTCTGCCACTTCTTCCATGGAATGGCGCTTTGTGATTAAGTTCACGAGATGCGTGAAAAAACAGATAAATATTGAACAAAATCACCTTCGAATTCTCTAATTACCGTGAAGATAAGCGAGGTAATTAGCTGATCATATCTCGCCCTATGCGAGATCACTCCTATCTCTGCTAATTCCTAGATATTTAGGGGAAAATATTGGATATCTGGAAAGTAATTAGTGACACAAGAGAAATTGTATGTTATTATTTCTCCCAAAGACTTAGAGGTGTTTCAGCAGCATCTATATCAACGTTTAGAGAAGTTCGTAGCAATCAACGGTGACTGATCATATAACATAACAGAATCAGATTCACATTCTCTTTGAAACATAGGATACAACAAGGTAATCGTCATACAGAAACACGAACTAAAAAAGCATAGTTGATGTAGGCTAAGCGAAGTTTTATAAATAAAATATAAGTATTAATTCAACGTACGTCCTTGAACAGTACTAACGCTGTCCCTCCTACTGGTTTTCAAATAACTATTAAGGCTAATTCCTCCTATGTTAATAATAAAAGTGAGGTCCGCCGGCTATCGAAACATTTGTGCATGATCCGCTTTGATAAAGAACGAACAAATTCTTCAGTGAACAACATAACTCATTCTCTTTCTCTCTGACGGGTGAAGATGTAGTCCAAAATATTAATTATTTTATTATCGAGAGCGACGTGACTTTTATTTAATATTTTATGTTATAACCGCAAACCAGACTTACACGCAAGTCTGGTTTGTGGTTATATTTTGAAATATTAACACGATTCCTTCTTGTTTAGTGGAAAAACCATTTACAATGGCATTTTTGTCAGTGAGGCAATATCTAGTTCATAATTTATGTCTTTCCATTCTCTCGATCATCAGGCTAATTATAAAACAATTACAGTTGTTGATGTTTCGAGATATTTTGTATTGCTAATGAATGTCCGTCGATGGGCTGGCAATTTAATTGCAATTACTTCCGAATTGTGTAAACAGTGATAAGTTTCTCTTCGAACACAGTGATCAGAAAATTATTTATTGTTCCCGCATTTCTTCATTTGAAACAAAAGACGCGAAGACTTTCATTGAACTGTGTATTTTCTTTAACGTGTCTGTGCCATATAAAACATGTTGTCAGTCATTATTACTCTAATAATTTTAACATCTCAATTTAAGCTTCTTCACTTTCTCGGAACAGTTTGCTCATGTTCATCTATTTTTAGCTGCACGGCACTGGAGTTCTCTATTACTTACTCATTTCAGATATAAATGATTTCTAATACAGAAGTGTTTTATAGATATGCAAAACATATCTTTCAGGAATTTCAAAAAAAAAGGAAAATAAAAATTATATTTCGACAAATGAAATTACCTAATCGGAATTCAAAGTCTGGAGTTCGCAGGTCTAGATCAGCTACTAGGTACTTACTAGGCGTGGTCAAGTCGCTTTAGTTTAGACAGCAATGCTGGAAGTGAAAATGCCAAAATATTTGGCAAACTGATTATCAGTATACATCAGTATCGAATTAATTATAAATATACTTCACGTACTTACTACTTCTCCCTCCACAAAATCTGGGTTACCCGAAAGAGAATTATTACATGTGATACTTTGATAAAACTGGGAAGATCTGGGATCATTACGTTTTTAATGCCTCGAAAGTTCCTTTACATGTCTGCGTGCCCTGATTGTGATTGAAACACTTATAATCACTGCACACTTCACAATGTTCCAGATTCGACTAATGCTAATATGTCCATTAACGCACAAGAGTTTGTGTGTTTTATTTTTGTTTTCCTCTAGAACTGATTTGAACACAAGTGAATTGGTATGAACTGACAAGTGGTGTTACCGTACTCTTTCACTCCTTTGTTTTGCAAAACACAGTATGAATATGACATTAAGTTCTTCTCATAACTATAATTACATTTATGTACCCTAAAGCTAATGAATTTAAAATTGTGTTCATTTTTGGCATCATTTAATATTTTCTAATGTTATCTATTTACTAAAATGTATGTGGAATAATCCTGCACACTCACATTATTAGAACAAATTATACACAGGGTTACCGCATTAAATTTGAGGCAGGATTGAGTATATTCAAATGTTCATTACACAGTTTTATTGACGCTAAAAATGGTGGCCTATAAATAGATCTTCAATGCTTTGTTCACAGAGCTTGGTCAATTCGTACTAGGAGAATACTGCTTGTGTATCTGTAGTTGTGTACTGTTTCTCCAAACGGTGATAGCGCAGCACGTGATAGCGGAGTACACAGCAGGACAGCGTGGATGTTTCCAAGTGAACTCGCGTGGGATGCACCACGATAGGGAAAAGGAGATGTCCAAACGCAAGCGTCCAGGCCAAGAGGGTAGGTGCGACGCTGGTGCCAAATGTGTCGCAAGACCACGCGGCTGCGACCATGACCGTGGGGAGGCGACGGAACCACAGCAAGCGGAAGGGTGCAGCAAAACGAGCCTTTTGGTCCAGACATCTCTGCGCGAGGACGCCAGAGTGCGTGGGAGACAGCGAACTTACATATATGAGCGCCCGGCTCATGTCGAACTGTTCGTTAGTTGGCAGGTACTATACTGCGATTTATTTACTGCTGCCTGTGACAGGTCATCTGCTGTAACGGTGTAGTCCAATAGTAGTGACGTGTAAGTTTCCTATGACGTCACTATGGTGGCGTTCAACCTTCCGATTGGATGACACCGTAACAGCTGTGGCGAGCCGCCACATAGCACTGATAACTGACACGGGCAGCTGCATATTAAATCGCAGTATAATGGGGAGCGAATGTTCCGGCAATAATAATGATACCGCTCACAGGTATATATGTAAATAAACCGTGTATATATCAATGACATTTTGATTTGTGCAACCCACGACGATACACGGTTCTGAACATCGGTCTCTGAACTCCGCAACTCTCACTTGGCGAAGCCACTGTTGAAGAAGGAGCTTAAAAAAAAACAACAACTTAAGAGCCTGGATGCATACTTTCTCTCTCCTTGCGCGCTACATTCTGGCTTAACCTCAGCGGAAAGGAAGGCTTATACTATTCGCAATACTACTGTCAATAACACTAAGCAACTCATTTGAACTTTTTATTTGTGCATAGCTTCTCCCTATCTACACGAGTATTTAAAAATGTGGCATTAAAAGTAGAAAAGTATAAATGTGGCGTTAAAAGTAGCCCTTTGTTTGTATTTCTGTGGACCTTCGCCAAGAAGTTCGCAAATACGATCTCCCGTCAATGGGGGATCCAAACGGAAGGGTCAACTAACCCTCCCCGATTAAAGCTAAATTTATTGCAGCCATTTTGTACGATGGTTTAAAAAATGTACAAAACTGGGTTTTGTAATGAAGCAGTTTGTTTCATTATTTTGTACTGCCAAAACCACTTAGTTTAAATTCATTAGTAGTTTTATGGATGTGGGTTATTATCAGTATACCGTTATTAAGCGGTTCATTGCTGTAAAGTCCACATGTCATTCATCGTCGTTTGGAATACATGAGTAGATGGCCATTAACCGTGGATCACTAGCAGGAATCAACTAGACTCCTGCTTCACTTTAGATGTTGATTGCACATAGTTGCGCGAAGGTTTGGCGGTGAAAAAGTGGCCGTGCTACCTTGAGTTACTCATTATACATTTTAGAGGACAGTTTCGTGTTCCAGCCTATCTTATATAAACGCTATAAAATATACTGTAACATAACTTATTATGATCTAAGGGTCTTTGATTATGCGTAAAGAGAGACGTTTGTCCACTGATGACGGGGATATGTATTCCCTACCTGCGATTATGGACGAGATATTTACCGAAATTGCGAAATTATTAGAAGAGGATGACTTGTCAGATCACTATAAAGATGCTATGGAAGAAAATTATGTGAAACACACAATATTCTACAATACGTGTGAGAATAATTGACGCAAGTTTTCAAAACCACTGAATTGCAACTTTACTATATTAAAATAAATATTTTAATGATTTATTTTATTTACTTTCATTTATTTACGTGTTTGTGACCGTTTTTGACATGGAAGTCAAAATGATTCCGGTTTGTGAATAAGCGCACAAGTTTTGAGTCTAGGATTAAAATGTATTTTATACATACATTCGTATTTTAAGCTAGAGCAAACGTCTTTGTTTCTGCGAAAAAATCCAAAATCTTTTTATTTTCAAAAAACAAGGTTATAAAAATATAGTTGTAGCTCTCTGGCAATTCTATCATGCCTTTCTCAGTAAAGGTGTTTTCCTTGAGCCTTCTATGTTGCAGAGAATTCTGGATGGTTATCCAGAGAAAAAAAATGCGCAAAAATGAAGGCAAAAATTAAATTCAAAAGCCTTCGTCTGACTGCAAAAATTAATCAAACACTATTTAGCCATTGAATTTACTTCAATTCATAAAAAAAGAAATTTCACCAGGACATAGGGACGATTAATACACAAAATCGTGTTAACCCGTTAATCGTGTTAACTCGCACGCAGATTTGTTACGAGATTACTCACGTGTTAGATTTTATTGGATAGCTATTATATAACAATATCTACCAACTATTAATGTTGTATTTATTATTTTATTATGAATCATATTCCTGTATTAATATTCGGAAATATTTGTTATCGAGTTCTCAAACTTGTATAGATGTAATACTGCATAAAAATGGCATGCAGGGTCATAATTTTTGTTTATAATCAGCGCTCGAATGAAAATCACAGTTATGAAATGAAGTATTATAAAAAACAAATTTATTTAAGAAAAACAAATCATAGAATGCAGTTAATGCAGTAAACAATATAATTTCTTCACATTGAAACATACAGGGACATTTATGAACTAAAATAAGTTTTATCAGATCTACATTTATTGCAAGCAAATAGCATTTCTTGTGTGTTCTTTACTGTAGGTTTTGGAGCAATTATTACAATGTTGCGTAAATCTGGTTTGCCTCTACGGACAATAAGCGAATCTTCGCGGGTTAAATGTAATTATTAGTGCACTGAATAAGCTGCATAGCATGTGACATTAAAACGACGTGTACTGTTCGAAATCAAGCAATGATCAATCTCACCATTCATTGTGATGAGTAACTGCAAACTAGACGGTAATCACGATTGATGTTAGATCCTTCCTACATAAGCATTTTCATGCACAAACACAGTTTTGAAAATATTATTATGAAAATGATATAATCAAAAGTGTGAAAGAAGATCCGAAATAATTTTCTTTATGTAAGCTAACTGAAAAAAAAATGTTGATGCAGATAGTTTTATTAATCCTACGGCACACGCGATCATCTCTCAGATGACTGAGTTCTTCTATTGATGGAGCGTCAAGTACGTTTTTGAGAACATCATCCTTCTCAGAACCTCTCTGCTATTGTTCTCAGGTGTCATGGTTTCCTCTTCATACAAATGTGAGTCATGCTGTCCGTACCAAAATAGGTCACACCGTGCACGTCTCAACGCATCGCAGACCGGAGAATGTAATGCAATTTAAAGCTTATACGGTTTTCAAACACACACACCGTTGTTCTTATTATAAAAGTCTAGTTACATGTAGTTCTAACCTTTCGAGTCAGTAAATATGTTTAATATGTGTTTGTGCTGATACGCCTGATAATCAGCTTGTGAAGCAAGAAATAATAGTTTACGAAACAAGGGCGCGAAACAGGTGATTCACGCACAATTCGAGTTTGTCGTCCGATCGTAGCGAGGACGAGACGACAGAGACTAGTTCGAGAATCCCCTCGCGCCCGGGTTACGTATTCGTTTTCTTTGTTTTTTTCCTATTTTCAACACGCCGTGAACGAAACTCAATGCGACAAGTATAGGAATATAAATTAATTATCAAATAACTAGAATTACCTTACTTGTACAAAAGGATTTCAGTGAATTTCATAACACTATTGTTTGTAAATAATAAACAAAAGCATCGTCACAACCAAAGGCAACTGCGAATCGTTACAGATGCTATGCACACGCTTCGCGATGTTTCGCACACTTGGAAAAAATTAGCTGTTTCGCCCACGGAAAACAAGCCCGAGAAACCGCGTTTCGCGCATGGCAGTGTTAAAAAGATCGTATTGAAATGATGCGTCTGTGAGATCGCTGCGTGTACTTGAACGTTTACAAGCGCGTATGCCGCAGGGTTAATGATAAAAGCCTTAGTGTCTGAAATGCTGGTTTAGTTTGTTTTCAGAATAAATTGATGCAAATTTTACCCCGAGATGAGTTATTAGGCCGAACACAAGCGGAAGTTTGTTCCTTTTTTTATTTCATAGAATGAATTGGTTGTACAACGCTCAGCCAAAATGGCTTTTCAGTTGTTAGGAGCGAGCATTTTTAGACGAAAAATGTGAAGGGGGTGGCTACGGCCACCTCCCATTAAACATAGATTTAAGTAGTGCGAATAATAAAGTGGGGAAATACATATTGTTGACTATTGATGGGAGGACTATTTATTTCATTATCTGATAACAGCCAGTTTACGGAGGAAGATGTGAAAGGGGGGTCAATTGCGGAGACAAGTTTCTATGGGATGTTCTTTACTTATATTGTAATGGGAAGCACCGGTAACTGAGAGTAGATTTTGGAAGAATGTTTGGGAAAGTTTGGTGATGTATGTTAGGACGGGCTCTATGGCTAAGTCTTTGTGGAGAATAGTGTTGCTTATATACCAAGGTGCGTTAAATGCAGTTCTGAGGACCTTATTTTTGAATATTTGAATTTTGTTGATTGTGTTTGTTCCGTTACGAGAAGTCAAGAGCTGATTTATTTAATCCCAAATTCACTCGTATTTTGCACACGGGGAAGCGTTTTTAACTGTTCTAAGTTAAATGTTAAACATCGATGTTTAATAACATCCATGTGTTTTGTGAATGTCGCATCACTAGTTTCTACCTACTAAAATTTACAGTAGAATTAATTCTGACGTTATCAACTCGTCAGATCCCTGGGGCGGTTACTCCAGGCAAATACACGCCCCAGAACGGTGTGTACACTGGCTTACTAGATGCGTGAGTTTTCTGTGTACGACGACAGTGCCTACGTGTGTCAACAGAACTGTGGCTTCCTGCTTTGTCACGTGTGATGGCGTACTTCAAAGTAGTTAAAGTCCTGAAGCGACGGAAAGAGTTTGCATGCGCGAAGGTGCAGTGAAATTATAACATAAAATGGCGCACAGCACAACGCAGTTGGCTGCACGCCATTTATTTAAGAACACATTTACAATTAATACAAATAATGGATATTTCTGATCGTGAGATTTGGTCAGAGTACAAATTGAAGCATTAACTCACTTCGGTTTACCGACGTTTCGGAATATATTAATTCCATCTTCAGAGCTAACACAACGAGAACAACAACACTGTTAATATTTAAGTCTAAGACCCAACACACAAACATAACTATACATTGTAATTTGAATTATAATTATGTTTTCAACAACATACAAATCTTGAAATGAATATGATTGTCACATGAAATCAACTATAAATCACAAATATCTTTTTATTTGTGTCAATCAATAAAGTTATTCGTCAAAAGTCTTTATTTTTCAATTAGGACGCTTCGCATGTTGATTACATGCATCTTCAAAAGTGTACATGAAATATTGGACATGGTTTTATTGATATCTATCGGAGAAAATGAGTTTAGATGAATGGATTGTATCTTCTTTTAAATGATGCCTTGAAACTATTACAAGTCGGCATGTTGTTACTGAATGGATTATCTGTTTTTATAGTGTAATACATACAATGGTTAATGTCAGTGTTCTAAAGCTTCATTGATAAAAAATATATCGGCAATATAGTGAATTAAACTTCGAAGGAATGTCAATAATCATGTTAGTATGGTTTCAAAGATATAAGATTCCTTTTTAAGAAACAAGTCTTTCTTTATGGAACTAGTTGTTACTTTCTACGTAAACACTTGTATTTTTAATAGAGTAGGTATTTTCATTCACGGATATTCAAGCAGATGAGAGCTTGAAAAGAAAATGAAGTCGCACATATCAAAGATAATACGTAGACTATGCTGCCTGAATCAAAACAAAATTATGTTATCGAGGGGTCTACCAAATGATGTACTATAATGTACATCATTATGTGAGATAAATTACTACTATGGTATTAAGAATTAGAAATATCTTATAGTTCTTAGTCAACACATCACATAAATATTTGAGAAAATATAAATTTGCCGACCTGGATGGTCGAAGTGGTTACAGTGTGTACCGACTCAGCGTTTCGGTGCGAAGGGTCACTGGTTCGAGTCCCTCGTGAAGCCTTCTTGTTTATCTCTTGTCTCTCATGTATGTGTTGTCACGGAGGACCTCGCGTTGTGCTGATCCCAGATCAGAAGAGCCTGCAAGGGCGTTTGCGCCTAGAATATGCAACCCATCGTCACGTGAAGGGTAACCGGCTATCTGCTGGATAAAAGCTCTAGAAAAATATATTTCCGCCCGTGTTTTGTAGATTATGTTAGCATTTCATGATTGGAGTTTAAAATCTTTTGAACCATTACTTGGCGTAAATTGGAACATTTGAAAGAAATGTCTCAAATTTTTGTGTTTTTGATGTTGACGTCCTAAGAATAATTTAAATGAAGAATGGAAAACTGGTATCGTCATTGTCCGTCATAATCATAGTCATATTTGCGTTACGTACGAACAGTATGTAAATACCAAATACACGCATGAACAAATATTAACCATCTCTTTCTCTCTTTGACCTCATATTACAAGTAATGTGATAAGAGATTAATTGTCACAACAGTTAACATTTCATGTTGCGACTACCTGAAGAAGGTACTCAGCATGATAGTTTTATACAGCAACCGAATCCCTCTGCAATTGAGTTTGGTCTCAGAATTGCTCCGTGAAGTGCTGTATGTTCCTCAGAGAGTCTTGAGAATAGGTTGCATCAGTTAAAGAACATACACACAAGTTTATAACATCAGTAAGTAGAATCGTGCGAACATTTACAAAACAAGAGTTGCTCAGTTATTTGCTTTTGTCCTTAGTTACATTGCTAAAGTATATATTGTTGGCATGAACTCGCGCTTTACATGTAGTGCGAGGTGACCCTTTCGGCCTCGTAGCAATTATTTTCGTTTCAACTTAACAATAATATTGTTCCATTCGTACGTTTCAACCTGTATTCTACAATTTCTTTCAGAACATGTGTTTCTGCTATTTTGTATTTTTCTCTCGACGATCTTTGTTATCTTTTCCCAGTACAACTACAATTCCCTAGTATCTACAATCTTAGTTGAACAAGGAAAATATGTTGAATAATCATGAATAGTTATTAAGTGCAGTGATATTTGGCTCAGATACCGTTATTGTATAATTTCTTACCTCTATTAATGGGAGAGTACTATTAATTGGTTTTACTTTTTTACATTGTTTTCAATCTGGACATTTAAATTTAGCTTGTATTTCCTTCTCAAAAATGTCAGAAAAATACTTGTTTTATTTTTTGACTTAAATAGAAATAAATAAAAAATATAAAAAAAATAATATATAATAAAAAATACTGTGCCTACTCTCGTTAATAATAAATTATACAGAGCGTGCCTTCACTATACTAAAAACTAGCTTTCATGTTTCCTTGTATTGACAATTTTGAACTCAACATTTGAGATTCCATGTTCTTATTCTTGTGCAAGTAACAGAATCTTTCAGGATTTTCAGTTGACCTCGATTGCAGACGCAAATGCGAGGTTTTAAATGCCAAACATCAAGGAGTTTCGCTGCTCCGCACTCAGCGGCATTCATAAATCTCGGGCAAGCAAGCAGATTGTGTCGACTTGCGAAAGCTTCCCCAACGATCTTGTTGTTCCACGAAATTAAGATTTCTTTTTTTTGCTTTTACGCACTTTTATCTACCTCCCCTCCCCGAAACCTTCTCGTGGCATTATAACCGACGGTTTTGCGCAGGATGGGAACATCATGTTTTCTAAAAATACAAGCGCGCCCTCCCCGCAAAACCCCTCTTGCATAATTACAAAGCAGCATTATCCGAAGATTACAGAGCTCCCATAATGATCCTCGACACAAAGGGTTCGCCGCAAGAGCACGTTTCGGGCGGGGAGAAGAAAGGATTCGAGCGCCGTTATCTTCGCAACATCTTCTTTCGGATATTATCAGACGCAAGATGTGTGTAACGTCTGGCGAGCGAGGCTGCAGTAAGCATGCGTAAAATTTGCTGCAGTTTGTGAAGTGCCGATGGAGGGGGGAGGGGTAGAGGCGATGTTCCAAGGCAACGAGGGCACACCAGGAGAACGACACGATTGCATAGTAGTCGAGCACGACGCGCCATGGCACAATCACGGACGACTGCGATCGTGAGCGCCAGTGAGGGTTAGTGACGGAGCGGAGTGCGTCGTCGTGGAAAGGCGAATGACATGGCACACGCAAGTATGGATAGCGACTTCTGGGACCATTGGTCGCAGCACAGGGAAACAAAGGATGAATGAGAATGTGAACGAATACGAAAGCCAGTAGAAATTACGTATAAAGCCCAAAGGGGAAATGAGAAAAACCTAAAAGAAATGTAGGTGAAGGCGAAAAACCAACTCACGGAGAAAAGAAAAAAACAAAGGTGGTAATAAAGAGAGATCAGAGATGCTGGAAAGAATGCGTGACCTCTGAGTAGGGGGGGAGGGCGAAAAGGGGAAGACGAGCAAGGCGAATGAAGCGGGGTAAAGTAGGTGATGGGGTAAGGCGAACCACGGCGCCACGGGCTGCCCAGTGAAAGGCGGAGGAGGAAGGGTTGTGACGCGAATGAACAGCCGGGGCATCGTTCTTGCAGATTGCAGGCCGCGTGATATCGCTGCGGGAGGCGCGAGCGGGGGCTGGAGGCAGAGGCAGGGGCAGGGTGGGCCGCAGCGAGCGACCGCGCGGAGGCGAGGGCGTAATTTACGGAGCCGAATTAGCGTCGAGTGTGGCCATCAGATTCGGCCGCCAGCGTCTGCCGTGGGCCACGAGGCCCCGCGGCCGCAACACGCCTGGTGACGCTAACCACAGCCCTCCTTGCTCACCCGCAGCCACGGGTTCCTGACCTCTGCGCTCACTGTCTCACCCATTACCCGCGCACTCCCGTTGCCCATCCACGCCCGTTGCCCATCCACACCCGTTGCCCATCCACACCCGTTGCCCATCCACGCCCGTTGCCCATCCACGCCCGTTGCCCATCCACGCCCGTTGCCCATCCACGCCCGTTGCCCGTCCACGCCCGTTGCCCATCCACGCCCGTTGCCCGTCCACGCCCGTTGCCCATCCACGCCCGTTGCCCATCCACGCCCGTTGCCCATCCACGCCCGTTGCCCATCCACGCCCGTTGCCCCTCCACGCCCGTTGCCCCTCCACGCCCGTTGCCCATCCACGCCCGTTGCCCGCGCTCGCCCGTTGCCCGCGCTCGCCCGTTGCCCGCACTCGCTCGTTGCCCGCGCTCGCCCGTTGCCTGCGCTCGCCCGTTGCCTGCGCTCGCCCGTTGCCCGCGCTCGCCCGTTGCCCGTGCTCGCCCGTTGCCCGCGCTCGCCCGTTGCTCGCGCTCGCCCGTTGCCCGCTCTCTTCTATTGCCCGTCCTCACCCATTGCTTGCGCTCACCCGTTGCTTGCACTTACCCATTGTTGCCCATTTATTTATGTTTTGAAAAAAATGTTGAATGTGAACCGTGCTATCGCACAGTACTCTAATATCTTTCTAAAGGATTGAAAACTTAAGTTTTTACGTGGGTCTTGTGTTACCTTTGTTATTTATATCGACATAATCTACGTTGTATTGTTCCACGTCACCCTTTTCCACATCTTACGGGAAATGACACTTTATCGTTAAGAACAAAATAAGACCAAATACACACTTCTAACTTTTGAGAATTTAGTTCAGGAAACATTACTGCCCTGGACTATCTCACCTAAACATCTTGTGCGTCGTCGCAGTCCCCTCGATGCGATTCATGCAGAGATGCACGGCGGGAAACCTATGTTTCCTTGTTAAGCAGTTCCGACGAAAAATAGTTTTTAAAAAATACTAGTGGCGTACAGCAGCAAAAATCCCACCATCACAATCCATAAAATACTCGGGACTTCATCTGGACACAAAACTAACCTGGAAAACCCTCATAGATATCAAACTTAAACAAGCAATAAATAAATTATTCCAAGTCCGGCCATTAATCAACAAACACAAATCCCTCTCATGCACAAACAGTACAACAATATACAAAACTAAAATCAGACCACTACTGTTTTATGCATACCTAATATGGACAAACGCAGCCTCCACAAATATCAATAAAATTCAAGCAATGCAGAATAAATGTTTAATATTAATCACAAATGCCCCCTGGTTCATAAGTAATAAACATTCAGAATTAATCAATACAATAATAAACCAAATAGCACATATATCACACAACTTCTACCAAAACCTAACAGACATACCAGCAGCAGCTCATTACAAACTACCGAAAAATCCAACCCACACCCGAATAAAAAATAGATTTCGTTTGAAGCCTTCCTCAAAATTTTAGCCACCCAGGACTCATAACCCCGATGTTCTACCCTAGAGCATCCTCTTCAATGTATAGATTAAGTTAACTTAGAATGTTAACTAGAAGAAGTATAAAAAACATCTGTAAAGTGATTGTACTGAACGATGTAATCCATCTAAAATAAATAAATGTGTTAAAATCACCAAAAATGTTGGTGCACAAAACCACACAAAATGATTGTTTAAGTAGTAGCACGCACACTACTGAGAAACAAAAAATATAATACTCTCGTATAACACAATGATAAATTAATTACTTTAACAAAAACAGCTTCATGAATTTGTGAATAACAAATATTTAACGGTGAGCGGCCTCTTCCTTAGAGCCTTGCTGTAGCATAACATCGCCTGTGTAGTAAACAATGTCTCACTGAGTGTGACAATTCACACAGTAAGCACAGAATGTGAATAGGCGATATAAAACAATGAAATATTTGGATTTTTCTGTCTGTCAAGATCGAAACTTTCAATTTTTGGATTTTTCCCGAGTTCCTCTGTGTCTCACAAAATCATATAAACCTCTGACCTGGCCAGTGGCTGCGTCGTTTTCGTTCAAATTATGCACGCATTGGAAATAAGTAATATACATTTTTCTACTCACATTGTATAATGCTGTCATTTGATGCCTGCCACCCGTTGCATAATGATACTCATTACGATACAGATTTCATTATGATACAGGTTCTTGACCAATAACAGAGAAGCTTACAAAGAAGTCTTTGTACTTCGTTAATCGTTGATAATCGTATTAAATGTTTTGTTCCATTGCGAACATTAAAATTGCATTTAATATTATATTAGGCTTATCAGTTTTAATTTCTGTTATCAGTAATTTTTATGTGGAATATTATTTAAAATAAATTGTATCTAAATTTCACTTTGATCCTATTTGACCAGCGTAGTGGTAGTGGTAGAGGGAACATTTGACTGGCATTAAGATCATAACACGTTAATCTGTGTTATATGTTGCTGCCGTGTGTTTGTCCTTTAAAATGGGCCCATTATTTAGTACGAAATGTTGACTGAATCAGAGGAGAAGTTGGCACCTCCAGAAATAAAACAAAAAGCGAAAATGGTGATCTCGGAGTTATTACCACAACTTTTATACTCTCTCTCAGGCCGACTAGTAAACCAAAGCCACCTGTGGCAGGTACGCTAGATAGCTAGTACGCCACGAACCAATTCAATGTAAAAGTTGAACTTCAAACTCGATGTAATGGGTATTAATACACTCGTATGAAGTTTACGATACTCGCTCGTACCTCTCGTAATATCACACTCGTGTATTAATACCTATCATTGCGTCATCGTTTCATGATGAACTATTTTAGAACTAATCGGGCATCTGTGAAATAAACGGTCCAGAGGTACTCGTATGTCATCTCGTTACAAACCTGTTGATGGAGGAGAGTTTGTTGGTGTGACAAAACACCTAGCCATGTTTTCACGGCATAGGCTGAAGCTGGGTTACGCATGAACTTTTTCTTCCGTGAGGAAGACTGCGATATTGAGGACACAAACGTGGGGCTTTTTGCCGAAGATTCGGCATCTCCCCGTCAGCGACGGCGTACACATGGACGCCGGTTGCGGAAGCTGCCGACTATTTTACCAATATAAAATTCGGTCTGTTTTAAACATTTTATATTTTACCTTGTAAAGATTTTACTTTTTTAAGGTTTCCTTTTCGTGGCTTGTGATCTTTAGATTTTAAAAACCCTCTTCCAAGAAGCAACGATATTGTTGAAACAACAAACAAATTTGGTCGTTTTTATTTATTTATTTATTTATTTATTTAACTAAAAAAAGCATTTAAAACTGCGTATGACGTGCTATGGGGAGAAGTGAATTCTGTGCACATTTTCAAAATTCTGTGATCCATACACTAAGTCGTATACTACTTAAATTTTGAAAACAAAACTCCCATGTAATAAAATCTATTTTCAAGGATAAATAAGCAATAAATTTTGGCTCTTATTCATGTTGTCCTTCGGAATAATACTTCCTGCGGCGACAACATGGAAACGATAATTTTAATAACTATATTTCCCACTGAATTCTAGAAGACGTGCACAGAAAATGAAGTTACACTTATGCCCAGAAGCAAAACAAGGGCCATCTCAGCATTTGCTCAATGGATCAGGGAAACGGGAGGAAAAACCTGATCGAGATGGGGGTCATTGACCCGGAGGCTGTAGTACAATAGTGGTTCCAGGTTGTTTATAAACATTTATACAGTCCAAATGGTAATAATACATTATGTATCATTGTTAAAATTAATGTTACTTTTCTTATGATCAGTATAGTCTCTAATTGTAAAGAAACACTTATGCAGCAGAAACGATTTCACTTGGGATTTAAACTTTTCTATCGAATTTAATCGTTTAATGTCATCTGGCAAAGTGTTGTAAAATAATGTACATGTATCGTATGTGAATTTTTTGTAATGAGCTGTTGATACTGTCACCTGATGAATATGATTTCTATGTCGAGTGTTATAGTAATAGACATCGGCATTTTCTGAAAATATATTCCTGCTCTTAAGCAAGTCATTTTTGACAAAAACCACTGATTCGTAAATAAACAGACACGGTAATTTGTTTAGTTTGAAAGTGCTTACTGCTCAATAAATATTGTGCATTTGATAACATTATCCTTTTAATTAAATGGCATTTGTAAAAATTGGGTTGACATATAATATAAACAATTCAAAATAAATAATTTCAACTTGTCCCCTTCTTCAGTAGAATTATCTTTGAAATCACCGTCCCAATATACATCAGAGCTCTGATATCTTCAGAATATCGAAGTGGTTAGTCTTTATTGATGATTGTGCAGTTGATACTGTGCTTTACTATAATTAAACTATATGACTGGGTGAGGACTTCACTTAATTTTTGTGCATTTCAAAATAAACATTTTCAAAAACTTCTCCCGTCTGCTACCTTTGGATGCTCCGCCCCGAGAATTTCATCAGCTCCGATGCTTCCTTCACGCTACCGCAATGGATAACGCCTAACAGGTAGCGGTCGTTCCGCAAAATCAATTTTTCTACATGTGGGTACGGGGGCGGCTGTTCCCACAGCCGGCTGCTCGGAAACGGTGCGTAATTACACGCGAGATAGCGGGCTGATTCACAGCGGGGCCCCGGGCCGCGAACGGACGAATTATGCCTCTCACCAGGGTAGCTAACAATGAGCCATCAAGTGAAATTTACAGCGATTACTATGCGCTGAGCCGGCGCGGAGGCGCGTGGGTCGTCTTCTCCCCGTGTATTAACTTTGGGCGACAACGGGGCGCCGGACCGTGTTTGCAGACGTTATGTGCGGAGTTGAGACAGGAGCCCAACGAGAGGGCCCGCTAGCACGAGACAACAGCGTGTGTGTTGCCGTAGCAACGTCACGCTTTATTACCTTTCCAGCTCGCTTTGTTTCTGCTTTGCGTGATGTACAGGAGAATTACCGGACATCATTGCCTCGTAGTCATTGTTGCGAACGGCACGTTGGAAATATTTCTGGTATCCTGCGCCTGCTAATGAGAGCCTCTCTAATTGATGTCAATCTCGTATGAATATTTCGCACTCTATTAGTCTCTACGGTCTTGTCTCGATCGTTTATCATCATTAAACTATAGACATTTTTCTCTTTTATGTCCGTTAATGTTCGTTTTAGGCAAAATACGGCTGGTTACATCTTCATTTCGTTTATGCTCGCTTAAATATCAGCTTTGTAGCTACTTTTTCATTTCTTACTTGCTCTTTCACTTCATTTTATATTTATATGTATTTTTTCTTGATGAGAAAGGATTTTAAAATGCTGTTTATGTCGTTAGGGATGTAAATGTTACTTGTGGGCTCCGTTTCGTGTTTCTGTGTTCGTAAATTGTACCAACTTCCCACCTACTCGAAATAACTTACCCCAGGATATAAAAGTATTTTATCTGTAAGGGTGTTCTAAACTATCTTTATAATTTAAATAATAATATTGCACGCCCTTCTCGGATAATCTGATGGAGCGTTTGTTATAAATCACAGTACGTGTGGAAAAACCACTTGCTTAGTGTAGTGGTTGTTACGAAGCATTACGTCAGTCTGGAATGTGACCGAAATCACCTCACTTCTCCGTGATTTGTAGTATTTTACAACACTGAAAGAATGACTAATTTTGCAAATTACCTACATTGTTAATGGTTGGCTACTGTTTAACAACACAAGCATACAAAAATGTTGTCAAATTCCAAGACTTCTCACCTGGTTCTCTATGTACTTCGACGCGCTTAATCCGAATCCGACAGCAACCCCCGAAAACAAAAAAAAATACTTTCACGTAAGGTTTTTGCGATTGAAAAATTGGAGGGTAATGACACAATTTTGGCAGGGTCTGACAACTTCCTTTTGTGTGTTTGTGTAATCCTTTCTCACGATTTCCTTAAGCTCACTAACTCTGAAAAATTCCTAGGCCACGTTTGCGCGAAAAAATGCGAAGAATGTTCCACCGTCGTATGGTCTATGTTATACTCCTGAAGAGTTGTATCTGTCTTCAACATGTTTTTAAAAACTTATATTGCTTGCTCACACGTTTTGCAAAAAATGTTAAAACCGTCACCTCCTTTGAGTAATTAACTGTACCTACTCAAACTAATAAAGTTATAAAAGTACTCGACAGCAAATGGTTCACTAAGTACCAGAAGGTTTGTTAGGTTTTTGACTATATATTATTATCATTTAAAAAATAAGTTTTAGGACAAATGTAATTCTCATGCAAAACATTGAACTTCGAAATCTGCAATGTCCAAAATTAACGCACGAAAAACACGAACAGTGTTTACATGTATGAAAATAAAATAGGTAAATTAAAATTACAATTAATGTCTTAGTCGACAGTAACTTAGAAATTGAAATTTCTATTGTGATAAATGTTCATATATGTTACGCTTTTTATGGGCGTTGTGTATCTTATAGACGTTGCGTATGGACTTTGTGTTTCTTATGGAAGTTAATAGAATGTTCTCGTAATCATTTATAATACCTGAAGAGGTCAGACGCTCTCTTTTAGGAAACGTAAAATAAATGTAAAATAATAAAAAGCTCAAAACCGGCTTCACTATAATGTCAATAATCCCAATAAATCTTCCAACTACCCAAAATAAATAAATTAAAATTAAAATAAAATTAAAAATCACATTTATTAAAATTTAAAATGTGAAACGTGTTTATATTTGTTTGATACTTAAGTTTTTGCACCCAACGGTTCACTCCCCCCTCACCCACCTACACACGTACTTGGCTTCTTTGGCATTGATAGTGCATACACACGCATGAAATTTGTACTTCACGCTGCTTCATTCAAACGTGTGAATACTTGTTTGCAGCGCACGATCAACAGTTGAATACATCATATATGAGATAATTTTATTCTTTTAGTTTATTTGGAGTTGAACCAAAAATTTATAACGATTTAATATATAGCCAGTTGCAAAGGTAGTCAGTGTTGAACGTTCATCCTTCTCCCACATATTCATGGGCTCTATTCACGCCTAGGGTCGCTATCGATCACTTCGTGAACGGCCAGTCAACAGGAACTGTAGATGGAAAATCGGGCGGTCTTGCCTGGACGGGAAATCGAGGTTGTCATGAAAGTATAATTTCGAATTTAAATTGTTCTTATTTTTTCATGTTCATTCTTAACTTAATTTGGCCCTAAGAGTTTTGTAATCCGATTCGACGTACTACATATATTATATATTCGTATTTACAGAATTTTTTGGAAATATTTTCGAAAGACAAAATCTTTTCTCGTTATCTCATGGGAGGCGGAAATTGAAGTCCTTTGTTATAAATTGAGATAATCGATGACAAAGCGTACTCTATTTGCGCTCCACACAATTGACAGCGCAAATCAGGAGAATGTATGCGAAAACTGTTACATCCCGAATTTCGTACCTTCCATTTTCTGGCTTAGACTCGTGCTTAGGGTAAAGGGATGCAGAGCTTTTCCAGGAATTCGTCACCGCAAATTACAACTGGGATAATTGAACTATACACTGGAGTAATTAATTTGAACCAGAATCATGAATTCCCTTCAGCTTCTCATATTACCAGATCAGTCTTGAAGCTCTGATGTTGTGGGGTGAATTGCAGAAATAGGCGCAATGTTTAAATTTCTGAAAGGCAGTCTTTTAAAAAAATCATTTCAAGTATTCCCTTTGTACAAGACTTTTATATAATGAATATAGAACTTCACTTACGTTGGGAGAAAGGGGTATCGAAAGGGATACCGCGAGTGAATATAACTCGGTTAAATTCAAACACATTTCCAAGAGTTTGCTTGAAAAACACATTGAACTTTCAAATCAGTTTTAAAACACATACACAGTTCCGAATGTAATGAATCGCTGGTCCATTGACATACAGTTGTATTGGCAATTCCCTTTCTGTGTTTTCCTCATCTAAAAGTTTTTGGCAGACGGTGACGCCGGTTTATTGAAATAAAAACTACACTGAAATAAATGGAAACTGGAAAAACTGAAATAAAAACTACACAAATTAAATAAAATCGCAGAACCATGTTTTGGATAATCGGTAAAAAAAGAAAATTTCATTAAATAATGTTATAAATCTTCTGGGAATCTTACTCACTAATGGAGATTCAATGCAGGGAATTGTAATACACGGAGAAATGAAAACACATCTGTCTTTGAGTTTGTGATTGCGTGTTTGCCGTTCGGCTTTAGTGTGAATTGGGATGACGTGTTGGTGTGCTGCCATTGGACGACTCTCGCGAGGCAGTTGAGTCGTCTGTCGTGTGCGTCGGCCGCAGTCGGTCCGTTGAAGGCGACCCCCGCCTGAGAGAGATGTGCGGCTTTTGCGGTGACGGCGGCGGCGTCGGGGGGCGGCGTCGGGGGGGCGGCGTCGGGGGCGGGCGTCGGGGGGGCGGCGTCGGGGCGGCGTTTGGGGGCGGCGTCGGGGGCGGCGTCGGGGGCGGCGACGGGGGCGGCGCCGGGGGCGGCGTTAGCGGGGGCGGCGCCGCCGGGGGGGGCGCCGGGAGGCGTCGGGGGTGCGTCGGGGGCGGCGTCGGGGGTCGGGGGCGGCCGGGGGCGGTGTGTCGGAGGGGGCGGCGTCGGGGACGGCGGGGGCGGCGACGGGGCGGCGACGGGGGCGGCGACGGGGGCGGCGACGGGGGGCGGCGACGGGGGACGGCATCGGGGGGCGGCGTCGGGAAGCGGCGTCGGGAGGCGGCACCGTGCGGCCGCCACCGTCGCACCCACAGCCGCAGTCGCCGTCGCGCCGACGTGTGAACTGATGAGGCACTCGCGTGCGCCGCCGCCGCCGCCGCTCCACGGCTCGGGAGAAGGGCGAAAGCGGACACAGGATGGAGATGCTGCGGGGGCGAGAGGCGTGACGGTGAAAGGAGGAGGCGAGAAGGGGAGGGTGTGAGGCGCGGTCAAAAAGCGATGGGCAGGAGCGAGGGGCAGTGTGAAGTGTTGAGAGGTGGAGGGGCTGGGGTGACGGGTGGGGCGCGATTTCGGTAGTTGGGTGGCTTGGGGTGAGGAGGGCGAGGCGAAGGTGTGGTGGCGAGAGAGGTGTGGCTGGGGGAGGTGGCGAGGGGGGTGTACGCGAGGAGGGGGTGGCGGCGAGGGGATTGGGGACGGGAGGCGGGGCTAGTAGTGGGGAGAGGCGAGACGCGGGGAACGAAAGGAGGGTGAGTGGGTGGATCTGGGATGATGGTGGGAGCGAGAGCCGGTAGCGGAGGTAGGGTGTGAGGAGAGTGGTGAAGGTGTGGATGTGGAATGATTATCCTGCCCTCGCAATCAAAAAATTTTCATAATAAATACGGAAATTGTGCGAGCACAAGAAGAGGGAAGCCTGGAATTAGAAAAACAGAGAAACATTTTCGAGTATTCCATAAAAATGCGTACAGGAAAGAACTATTAAAAAAAAGAAAATCTATGTATGAAAATTACCATCCTTTGCAGGATATTTTACAACCATGTAGCAAAAAAAGGCTCTAAACTTCCTTTTTCTGGATGTTGGGGCCTTTAAAACGCAAGGAAATTCAAATTGTCTATTAGATATTCCATTATCAAATCGCAATCTTTTTACTGCTTATCAAATTTTACTGTTAGTTGAATTGAGCATCAGCTTCTCGTTATCCATTTAAACGATATTGTTCTAACATTTACCTGAAGATCCGTATTGTCACTTGGCAGAATAAATATGGTCAGCACTGTCACTTGTCATTGCTTATGTCAGGATAAAAATGGTCACCGAAGTAGAGAAGGTTGCTTTGCATATACTAGATAAATGATATCATAAAATATAATTATACTAATTATAAAGTTACAATATGAAATGTGTTTCCAAATTTAGTTTTAGACAAATGTCTTCAACCATTCTTGTGACGAAAGTTAAGATTTTTTTTAACACAGGCGTCATAGGTCTATATTTTTTTTAAAATATACTTTGTATAATTACTGGTAAAGAGCATCTAATCCTGAATAGCGAACATGACATCTTAAGTTTGGGCGAAGAGGTTCTCTGCTGCCAGCCTTTGTTCGACGTCTCTTAGTCAACATATTTTCCTCGTTCTTAAACGCAGTGATCCTCGATCTAATTGATCCAGTTTTCTAGATATGATCGATATCAATCTGAAAGGAGTTAAGTGTGCATCTTTCTTTTCCCTTTTTAGGTAACTACAGCATATTATACATCTGCTCTATTAATATCTTGTTAATTGCAATATTTGTTCATCTTTCTTGGTAATGTCAAGCGAAGTACTGATAATTTTCAATCAGTCGCCTTGCTTTTGGTCGCAATGTTTCATGTATTTTTTTCTATTAGCAAATTACGTGTCTACTGTATAACATTAAAGAAAATTATTTTTCGGGTTATTGAATTGTCTTATTACATTGAGCATATTATATAATGTTCCTTTTGTTACATACAATCGTAGCTATTTAAATATTTCTCAAATAATGAAACAATTTTTTAAAAATCAAATCCATCATCATAATAAGATTTCCATTGTGGTGTCGTTTTGGATCTCTAGATTCGACTCATCCTCAGGCATACATTAACATAAATGACAATAATATAGAAGGGAATAAAATAAGCCCTATTACATTTCTATAATAAAGTTTTATACTACAAATTAGGAAGAAAGAAAGATAATGCATTTTGATAGGTTATTTATAATATTGTTGAACTATGAAATTACAATTCTACATTTTAATTTTCAATTTTTTTAATATATTGTTAAATGAATATGTGAAAGAAAAAACAGAAAAAATCTTGTATCAGATTTCATTTTTATCTGGGTTATAGGTGTGATTAAACCTCACATTTACTATATAAGTGTTTAATCATTGTTGAAATATGTATAAATGGGGAAATTTTGGCCCCAAAAGTTCATGAATGTTCGTTTAGGATTTAATACTTTGATGTCAGAGAGACTGCAGGAAGTATGCGCTTCCTTTGTTGCGAAACATCCACATTCTATATCTACTTTTTCCAGGAAATCGTTGTCTCCCTAACGACGTCACTATTGCCATGCACTCTGTCCGTCAATTATGTTTATTGCGCACTTTTCCGAGACCTACGCGACAGAAGTCTTCGTGACCACTGCCGTTACGTCCGTTACGCAAGTTAGGCTCTCGTACACTACGTGTCAATATGGCAATGTATGTTTTATCATATTTTTTTCAGATTATATTTTTAATCTTCAAAAACGTTTTATCTGTATGTAATATTTTAGATGGCTAGTGCAAATAATGTTGTTCAGCTCTGTCATGAATGTACCCTATTATTAAATATATATGGAAATATTTTTTTCAAAAGACCAAATGAATTAAATAATTATTAGGACTAACGTAAATTTCCTTGAAATGAAATAATGTTTCTCCAAAAGATTGATATTATATTCATGATTTGATTTCAAAGGCTCCATAGGACTTCAAACCTGGAAATAAAAATTTGTTTGTCAATTAGGGATAGTACCCATCTAGTACACATCTTACTTTTTGCCACGTAAATAATAAGTAGGCGAGAAAGTAAAAAATGAGCTGAATAATTTTATGTTAATAAATATTTCTTCGTACGATTTAAAATTAATAACTCTACCTTTTTTAAATGTCAATTAAATAAAAGAACGAAACACGACAGCGTTGGTAGACTGCGTTGACGTTACGTGGCAATTCGAGCGTATTACTCGTACTTAAGCGTTCAGTAAAAAACCTCTGATTTCGATGGTATCTGCAAGTTTTGTCTCTCTCTTGTTTTGTCTCTAATGATCATCAATTATCTGCACTTATCGATACCAAACCGCATTTCAATGTGTCATTAGTTTTAACCATATAGTGTGTATTGAAGTTTAGGAATTGCAACTGCTTCAATAGTTCGGTGACTGAGAACGGTTGGCACTTGCGTTCACATGAAAATAAAGTTCACAAGATCGCCACGTTATCTTCCCTGCCAAAGTAACTATCCCCTTCGATTTTGCGTGTAGTTTATGTTAAGCATCGTCTGTAAAGCGTATATATTTTATGTAACATTTCCTCCGTTCTAGCTTCTTGGAGACCGGTTCGGGCCTGTTTTGCCTGGTCTGTCACTAATATTCCAATAGTTTGAATTTAGAGAGACTACGGATAAACAATTTTAACGTTGTTCATCTGGTTTTAAATTTGTAGACATCTTTCCATTTTGTAATCAATGTTGTAGAATTAATTTTGATATTGTAAGAACTGTCAGTGGTGTTTAAATGTAAGGTCGGTGTTGTGGGCAAGAAAGCCGAACTACGAAAGGCCTACAGTTTTATGTTGTTCATGTTTATAACCGTAGTATATAAAGGTGTTCATCCTCTTAAACGATTGTGTAATTATGTATCCCATAAAAAAGTTTAAAAAATTGTTTATTCACAAAACCAAGATGCAAATCCGATTTGACAACGATCATTCCAGTTCAATATTCTGAGTCCAAAAGTATGATCCAAATAACAGGCCAATGTTCACAGTTCGTTTAGGAGAAAAATGAATTATAGGGAAAGGTAAATGAAGACATTTTCACAGGAATACAGATTCACGACAATACATTTTTCACAGGAAGAAAGATTCTAACAATTTACTACGCCCCAGCGAATATTTAAAGACTCTTCCGCTAGGGAACGGCGCTAATACTATATTCTAGGTTCTCGGAGAGGACAATCAACCATTACTGCCCCGAGGGACTCTTCCGTTCTTTGCTTGATCAGCATCTCTGTTACTACAGATTTGTATTGTGTTTTTGCGGAACTAATGTATATATAATTACTGTAACTAATATAAAATTGCGCAGAGTACCGGCACGCACGCATTGTGTAAGTAGATGGTAGTTATGAAACATAGGCATGTCCTCTAAAACAAATCACATTTAATTTGGAGCAATCTAAATACACCACAATAATGAAAACAGAAGATGCACATTTGCGTGGAGGCGCCCATTTATTTTGCAAAATAATCGAACGCGTTGTTTTGGTACGCTTGTTTATCCGTCCGTTTCTATCTCCAGAAAGCGCCTGCGCTTCTAGCAACGGGCATCCAAGGAGTTCGCTTTCAGATCTTTGGAAGGCGGATCGTGAAGGTGGATGGGTGAGTAAGTGAGATGGAACGAAAGAAAGAAGGAAGGAGGCTGGTAAGGAAGGGGGAGGGCGGAGGCCGCGGCTCAACGCGGGAGCCCAGGGCTCGACCGGAGCGCGACCCGCCGCTATCTCGTCTGGCCGCGCCGTCCCTACCCTTCCCCTCTTCACCTTCTCCCCCACCCCCACCCTCTTCCGCCGCCCTCCACGCCCCCGCGACCGCCTGTGCAGCGCGCACTCCGGCTGCAGAAGTCGCTTTCCCCTTGAACGCGTCGCTGCACTTCGATCTTTTTTTCTTTCCCATGCCGCGCTTGCAGTATTTTTGGCTTGTGTTGCTGGAAACACAATATCTCTATCGTCCTTCGGTCCTTCAAAAGACAAGAATCAGCTGATTTTTTTCTTTGTATCGTCTACTCTGTTACTTTTAATTTCCCGCCACCGTTCGTACTTGTGAAGCAACGAGAAAGTATTGTACTATTCTAGCGCAAAACGAAGATTTTTCGACAGAAAAACTTGTATTATGGAGTCCTGTTTTCCAGAAAAAGGATAAATCTTATTCCTATATGTAGTAAATTTGGTGGCGGATTTTCGATACCAGCTACTAGATAGTTTAGATATGTGAAATTCAACAACTGTCTGGAGCAGACTTTCAGTGACCGGCTAGTTTTCCGTGGTTTGTTTGATCAATACTAGGCGAATGCCGAAGCAGTACCCTCATTTTCCTGTTGTATAAATGTGAAAAGTTATAGCTAACGATCGTGGAACGGCGTGCGTTTGACGAGCAGCAAAATCTACAAGGAAACCCTTGGCGAAAAATATTTTTAAGAGCCGTTTAGCTTAACATATAGAGTAGAGAGTTTTGTCTTGAACCCCAATATTCTCCTCTCGAATGTAAAGATAACAATCTGCTTTCGAGCAAAAGTTAAAACGGTTTGTCAATGCAATAAGTGAATTGCTTACCCATTGAGATGTCAAAGATGCTTTCCCTTGTAGGAACTAGAGTCGGTCCGGGGAGCAAATCTCTTTATGTAACGATTTCACGGTTTGCAAGCATTTTCTTTTATTTCTTTGAAAAAATGGTTTTGGCTAAAGCTATGAAATAGATGAGGCCGGAATGAAGATCATTAAAAACTGACGCGAGTTCCTTGTTTTAGAGTAACCATGTCGGGTTCCTCAGACACTTGAGCAACGTGTTTAATATCGCTAAGATTTCTTGGTTTCTTCCACCATCCTTTCTGTTTTCTATCTACTTTAAAACTTACTATTTTCATTAATCCTTACAATTTTATTTTTTATAACTGTCACATTAATTTCTTTTATCATTAATTTTACTATTTCAATGATCGTTTCGCTATTGTAAGTTTAATATTAGGTGATATTTCGTATCTTTAATGTCCTTAAAAATACTAGTTAAACTCATCTTCATGTACGCTCTGTGAGGTGGTACATATCTTCCCACATGTCTCCATTTAGATGTACAGTATTTGTACCGAATCAACTGTTTTACCCCATCCAATGTGCATCTCACGTTCCGTCGTGCACCCTCACCTTCCAACGTGCACCCTCACCTTCCGACGTGCACCCTCACCTTCCGACGTGCACCCTCACCTTCCGACGTGCACCCTCACCTTCCGACGTGCACCCTCACCTTCCGATGTGCACCCTCACCTTCTGACGTGCACCCTTTCTCGGGTCTTTTTCTTGATTGAGAAGCTCCAGAGACAAATTGACCATCATGACTTACGCTTGTGCGTGGCGGAGCCAGAAAGAGACGGCAAATAAATGAACTCGCCAGGCACACGCGACTACCCACCGAAATGGAAAGTCGAACGGGCCAAAGATCAAAGCAAAAAATGCATAGAAACTCAAGTGCACGGTAATCATAAATCGAGTCCTCCGTTTCTGTCCGCCCCCACCACGGCTGGGAGCTTCAATGTAAACAATGCAGAGGGTAAAGAGTTGATCTCTGCGAGAGCGCGGCTAATCATCGTGCGCGTATTAACATATTCATTATGTTTATTTAACTGGAAACTCGCTCCGCTCTTGCTCTTGATTGAAAGTAGCGTGCATAAAGCGGACAAACTCTCTTTCGGGGTTCCTGAATTTATTGAAATGCACTGGGCCACGGCCAATAGGTTTTTCATACCAGATTCTGAATAAAAATTGAAAGAATTGGCGTTGCAAAGGACGATGTTAAGAATACACTGAACTGTAGGCTTTTTCAGCCCTGATGGTTTTGTGATTTCTGGAGATGTTAATTAAAATCACTACTTCCATTAATGAACATGTACGGGAGGATCAGTGTAATATTCTGTTAATTCAAAAAATACTCTAATCATAAAATCATATCATACCACAGTTAATGTTTCTAAAAAGGTTAATTAATATTTTGAAAAATCCTGTACGAGTATATTCCTATTGAGTCATGTAAATGAGAGATACGAATTCTACCATAAAGTTTGTTTTTTTTAATTTCGATTAAGGGAAATTTATAGATAGAAATTTATTCTACAATTGGGCAAATGATGTCCGGTGGCAGAATGCAAAATTACAATTACAAATAAAATATATAAAAAATAAATATAAACAAACAAATTGACTTTGTCATTTCCTATATATGCAGATGGCATTTACATTCCTATACTAAACATTAAAATGCATATACACTAACATATAAATGAATAAACTTACATATTACACAAATATACATACATACATACAAACATATATGCGTATATACATAGAGAGACGAAGGAACCCGCACCTACACACCTGTCAGAACTTATTCAGTCATATTCAGAAGAAATGAAATCACTTCACTTCACTTCACTTCACTTCACTGCACTGCATATAACTTTATCTAAATATTAATTGTTCAATACTTTTTCTGTAGACTACGCATAATCGCACCTTTCACTTCACATTCACTTCACTTCACTATACGTGTTCACCCTACTGACTAATTTCCTATATTTTTTTCTAAAACCTTGCGCTGAGCAAGGAAAGGGCTCAAAAACTGCCGCAGGCAAATCGTTCCAATCTACTATAGTTGTGTTTACAAAGGAGAATTTCCCTACGTCCGTTCTTTGTATTCTTGTTCTAATTTTATATTTGTGATCAAATCTATATAAATAATCTGGTTTATCTAGCCTTCCCCGAATTTTCTGCCATGCGGAGCAACCAACGTAAGATTTATACAGCGCGCAAAGTCGTGCCCTCTTCCTCTGGCGTTCTAATGATTCCCAATGCGCAGGTGTGTTCTTCCGAAATTTGTCTCCTTTCTATATATTATACATTACGAGAATATAACTCTTTTCTACCATTCATAAGAAATCATCGACGAAAACCCCGTATGTGTACTTCTTCTGGATAGAAAATCACCCCGAGCCAGTATTGAACAGATTTAATAAGAAAGATTAAATAGAGTATTATTATATTAGAGAAACAGCAGGCGCACAAGCAGCCTGCCTTAGAAGTTGTGCAGCAACACAGTTGTTTATAATGGACACGAAATGTCCTGGGCTCTTAAAAGCAGTCACTAAATGGACACGAGTTAAGTTTCTGATCCCGTAAGCAACAAAATGGATTCCTTAATATTATTTTCTGGATGATCTACTCGTACTATTACGATTATGGAGAGTTCCGCACTCAGTGGAACGGAATGTCAGAAATGTTTGAATCCTATTTCTAGCATGAAATTATGTTGTTTCAAAACTGTTTAAGAAGTGCGACATTTGGCGATTGAGACTTTTTCCCCAAACACCAGTTATTTATTTTGATTTATTTAACGTCAAAAACAGTTAAAAACTGTGACTTATGATGAGATGTGCCATCCGTGCATGATTTCTTGAGTTCCGGAATCTGTCCTAACTCGCACGAGTATGGTACATATCAAGTTGAATTATGAGTACCAGTAGCAAGAAGCGTTTGTTGGCAGGAATTGATATGAAAATATTTGCTCCTATGCGATAAAAGCTATTTACTGAAGCAAATCATTTACATGACTATTATCTGTAGTGTTTTTGGAGATTTACCTCTTCAGGCTGGCAAAAGTACTTCGAAATGTGTAGAATTTCAAGTAGAAGTAAATTTCAATTTACTACTTCATTTTGAGCGCAAATTAAGCGCATCGAGTGTGTAAGTCTTTCTTTTCTAACTAATCGTTTAGGAATGTTAGAATGTTTGCATACTCATAATACCTAACTTATAAAACTGTATCGCACAGTTCCACGGTCTGGCCATTTAAAGTTGTATGAAGAAAGTAATTTTCACTTTTAAAACTGAAATTTACAAAGAGACGAATATTCGTACAGGTCTAACAATGTATAATTTGGCGTAATGCAACAATTATGCGCTATAATACACTCCAGCACAGTATTATTATGATTCCTGATATTTATTGTTTGGCAGCAAGTTCATTTAGAAAAAATTCACATACGTAAGGCAAGATTATTCTTTTAATAATTTTTCTTTCCAGGAATAAAGACTTTCTTTCGTACAACTGTAATGAAACTGATTGATGCACTTTGTGCAGGGGCAGTTTGACCACTTAGAAAATACATAAACTGATTGGACGGTTTGAACATTCTGCACTAGGTAAACATTTGTTCTAACAGAGAAAATATTTTCACAGTGCTGAAACAGCCTGGTTCTAAACAGAGCGTTACATCATTTAGGCCCAATATATTCAGTGAATTGATAGGTTTCATCATAATTGTGCTAAAGAAAGACAATTTTGCCAAAATTGTTCCATAAAATGCTGGAGAGCTGCTCAGTGGTGTAGCGGTAACGCGCATGGCGAGGTAACTCGGTTGACTTGAGTTAGAGTGTCGACGCGGAAAAAAATTTTGCTTGAAAGCATAATGTGTAATATCTGCAGATCTTAAATGCACTTCCTGAGTCCGATGCTCAAGTTAATGAATTAAGTGTTCCAAGTGCCTGAGGGATGACGCGACAGAAACGTCACAAGTACTACTGCGACGATTCCTGGAAGTCTTTAACAGTTGAGACGGAGAGAGATAAAGGACCACTGTCTCATCAATCTACTAAAAACGAATTGAAATATATTTACAAATAAGTTCTAATATATGCCAATCGCTGGACTAACATATTTTTATCAAGTAGTATGTACTTAGTGTTAAATTAATTATTTCAATTGAATGTGTAATATATGATCTGACGTTTGCCATCTAGCGGTGTTCCAAGCTTGGGCACTGTTTTTATTTGTTATCCACGCCAGGGGTAGGGGAGATATTTGGCCACCATGAGGTTTTCTCTTCACCGTATCTAGCATTTTTGGCCTGCCTAGGCTTTTCTTTTGTCACACATCTTTAGAAACTCAGACGATTGTAAAGGAAAGCTACAGCTCTTTTTTCGACCTTCTGACCCAGGAAATCTAGCACGCTGTCTATGAGCCACTCAATAGGTTTGAAGAAATCCAAGAGAAATGAATTCATTGAATTCAAAATAAACAGGCTCGTGGCAGTACTTGCATGTCTGATTACGACTGAATTCTAATGTTAGATGTATTAGTCTTTTGAATTTTATTTGTCAATTTATTTGTTGTTTACGCTGGATCCCTAGAATTTTGTGTATTACAAATTAACTAGACGATTATGACCTCACCTTATCCAGCATGGAGCGTGGCACATGAGAAATGCAAACCCGTGGACCTGTTATATTCACGTCCATTGCACTTGAAAACT